>BOLG01001622.1:0-50158 GCA_016861445.1 Oryzias woworae
AGTTTGTATTCAGACTGGAAGTCCAGACCGAGTCGGACTAATTTGTTGTGGACTGAGTCCAGAACCTTTGTTTGGTCGGTATTCAGACTGTTGTCTACAAGACATTTCTGTTTCTTACCAGAGCCTGTGAGGAAAGAACCATGTGACCAAAGATCTCTTCAGTCATTGGCCAGGGTTTATGAGGGCGGGACAAAACAAGAGACAGAAATGATGGAGATCCTGCTCTTTGGAATCCTTGTGTTAATAGTTCACTGATTCAAAACTGTGTTTCACTGCTCAGTGTTGAACGTCTGTAGAACGGCCAGGTACAAGGTCCTTCTGTGGTCCGGCAGAGGCTGCGAGGCGGTTACCAAGGAGACGACGGGCTGCTGTGAAGGTGCACTGAGAGATTGATGACGTAAACGTTGTGTTACTGAGCCTGCATTCATCTCAGCACATTTCCGTGAGTTTCTGTGTATCGTTGTCATGGTTGCTATCTCCTACTCTGTTTACATCCCATAATGCCCGGCTACGGCGGCCATTTTGGTTCAGTTGCTCCAAACACAGAGCCTATTAAGACTGAGAATGTCAGACTGAACCGAAGCTCAGTCCTGCTGGAAACAAACCGAGACTCCTCAAAAACTGGTCCGAGAGCGGTTCCTGGTTCCGGACCAGGTCCAAATGTATTTGTATGAAAACGTACCGAACATGTTGTGATCACAGAAGAGTTAAACAATTCCAGTTGCTCTGGCACTGACATTCAACAAAGAAATGACAGTCTGGAAAGAATCTGTTCTTGTTATTTGTTTATTTTTTAGGTTATAGAAAATGTCATATTAATAAACTGGAGGGAAAAACAACGACCTGAGGAAATTATCAACTAATTTAGTGAAAATGATTGTTGGAAACTATCACACCTTTCATTACAACATGTGGGAAAAACAGCTGCAGCTTTTCTAAAAACACATGAGATCGTGGAGGGACGGAACATCCATACGGAATATTGAGTTTCTCCTTCTTTTCGTTTCTGGATGCCGGTGCGCCGCAGGATTCTTGCTCAGGAAAACGGCTGAAAAACACTGACATAAAAAACGAAACTGTTTTCTCTTCGTATTCCTGCTCTGTGTTGCTTCTGTGTTGTGCCGTGGTGGAGATCCCTGTATCACGGTTTTGTATCCCGTTGAATGAGAGAGGACTCCCACAGCTGTCTGGTATTCTGCTCTATAAAACGAGTGCTGCAGACATGAACGTTGCTTCAGTAGATATTAAACGTAAATGACTTCTTCAAATATTTTAGACAATAATTGCTAATTGTCTGTTTGTAAAAGCCTATATCACATCTCTGATTCCCAAATGAACCAAACAAAGCTCTGTCTTTGGTCGTGGACCTTGTCTCCGGTTGGTCTCGCACTCCCAGCTGTTCCCAGTTCTGTCTGGATGAAGCTCATCTGCTGCACATTTCAGACATGGAGATGTAGAGTCAGATAAGCTAGTTGTTCTTTAACCGTTCTAGCACATCGCCTGTTCATCCTGGGAGAAGATCCCTCCTTCATGTGGACATCCATGAAGTTTCTTGTTTTTTTTCCCTTGCACTTATTTCATTTTTTTTTTAGTTTTTCCTCACAGAGAAAGAGGGTCTAAGGTAGTTTAGCAACCATCTATTGTTCATATTTCATGACTGACTTTATGTTCTTTTGCATAAACACCGGTGTGAGGCCCATTGACGGCTGTATTGTGATATTGGGCTAAAAATAAAATTAAATGGAATTTTTTTTTACAGACTGCTGTCATTTAACCGTAAAAATGTGTCAAACCTGCATTTAACCATGGACAAAAACATGAAAGATAAACCCATGGTTAACGTCCAGCTCCTGCTTTTTGTTCTGCGATGCATTCAGATACTATGCTTTTCACCACAGCGCCCTCTAGTGGTTGTTAGGTCAGACAATAAACATGTGAGTAGATTTTCTAAATAAAAAATCACACATACGTCGCTTTGGAGTACGAGCCACAACCCTGACAAAAAGCACAACTTATACTCTGGAAAATATGGTAAATTCTCTTACCCATGATTCCCTTGTTTCCATACTCCTCCCCCCAAATGTCCCTCGCACGCCGTGTTTCAATCAGCCTACAAAACAACGTGCAATCGACTATTTATTTCTCTTAAAAACGCATTTGATGGCATGAATCCCTTCCATCCTGCTCAACAAACTGGAGCGTAATGGAATAACAGGGGTGTTATCTAATCGACAGGGTTCAAAATGTCACTACTGGTCATCTCAATATTGACATTGCTTGTGGGGAACCCCAGGGGTCAGTGTTGGGACCACAATTGTTTTCTCATGTACATCAACTGAATATTTACAGTTTCTCAAAAACAAAAGTTGTAATGTTTGCAGATGATACAAATATATTCTGTTGTAGTGATGTTTATCAACATCCTTATTCGGGACTGTTATGAAGAGTTAAGTATTATAAAACAAATGGATGGATGGTAATAAGCTGCCATTAAATAAGACAAATGCAATAGCATTTGGTAATCGGATAACATGTACAGATCTGTCCATGAACTCAGACGATGAAAACGTTCAGTAAAAAATAATGCAAGAAGAAAGATGATCATGACCCCAAAGGAATACAGAGAGACAAGAGACATTAAAAGCTGCCTCAAAGACCCCGACTGTGAGTGTTACAGTCATGAAGAACGAGCTAAAGCAGATGCTTGAGCTAACTGAAGAACTTGGTAGGTTTGGTTCTAAAATGAACAGCGAGACAATAGGATTGATATAACTGAGAAACAAGTGGACGACTTGGAACCGCATGATTCATGTGTAATAATAAAAAACTAAAGAGAATACCAGGAATAAAATGCTACTTACAACAGGGTCGGGGTTCTATACCTTCACTTTCCTCCCACTCTCTGGATTGATTGTGGTGGATGCTGATGACTGTGGTGATGACTGCAATCCTAAAACATGACTTCATTTTTGTTTTGTTTATGGTCACTGTGTGTTTGATGATGTAGATGTGATTATTGGAAGTGTATGAAAAGAATACATAAAGTTTGGCAATTAATAGTAAAAAACATAAATAAACAGGAACTACAACTCTGTTCAACCAAGAAGCTTTGAGCTGTTTTTCTGCTCGGCTGCCTGATGGAACAAGTAACATTTGAACTTTGTTCTTCTGTCTGCAGGAACATTGCTGCTCCAAATGACCTTCATGATCAGAGAAGAACCAGTTCAAATAGCAGAGGTTTGATGGAAAATGATATAACGTGTCGTTGTAGCACCAAATATTAATCCTAAGTGATTGAGAGAACCTTTTCCGCCGCCGTGAGGTCAAACGGTTTTGAACATGAACGTCAGAAGAAAAAGTAAAGCTCAGAGGTGAGATGAACATCTCCAACTGTGCAGGACTCTTCTCCATGTCAGAGCTCAGCAATCACACCAGCAACCTTCATTCTTCACAGGAACCAACCTGGATCTGGATCTGGATCTGGATCCAGCTGTGTGTCCTTCAGGAGTGACAGGTCAAAGGGTTGGGTTCCAGACTTCAAAGACATCCATTGGAGAATGAAACAGGAAGTGTTTGTTATGGATTCAACTCCCTGCAGTGTCACACAGCTGTCAGAAGGGGGCGTTCAGTCTGTTCATGATCTGAGTTTCAACATGGAAGACAATTTGATGAAACTCCATAACAGAAGTAATAATAAAACAAATGTTTTTCCATCAGGATCCAATGGAGACCTGAATCTGAAGGCAGCTGGGTTTCCTTCAAGAGTGACAGATCAAAGGGTTGGGTTCCTGACTTCAGAGCCAGACATCCTCACATCCGTCCATCAGTGGAACAGTAAGTGTTTGTCAGAGTTAAAGGAGGCTGGATAATAGTTCAGATGATCAATAGTTTTCAGATGAATGACTTGAGTTCTGGTTCAGTTCTTGATCTCTCTGATCAGACTCACTTGGAGCATCATGTGTGATGAGATCTTTTCAGTTGAGTCTTCTGAGAGTCTCTCTGAGAGCAGAGATGTTGGAGAAGAAAACATGTTGATGCTGACTCTGACTGACAGCAGCTCCAGTCTAATGAGAAGGATCACTGCAGACTCCTAGGATTCACATTTTCATGGCTTTCCAAACATCAGATTGTTCTAGTTGACTTTCTGCTGTCAGAATTTCTACTTTTCTAAATGTAGAATTTGAATCCACTTTTCTAGAAAAAAGTCTTGTTTGACTCTCAGAAAATGATCCAACATTTGAGCTCAAAGTCTAAACTGTTGATCCAAACATGTCATGTTATTCCAGACTAAACAGCACAGTCTGTGTTCATGTCAAAGTCCATCAGCTGTTCATGAAGAAGCAGATCCTCCAACACTCTGATGTGTTTGTGTTTGCAGAGGTCAACAGGTCACACAGAGAGTCCAGTCTGCAGCATCCAGCTGTGGCTCCATGAAGAGTGACCGGTCCAGAGATCGTCCTCCACTCTTCAGAACTGAACCAGGACCTTCAGACTCACAGTAAGAAGCAGTTTCTAGTGAACAAAGCAGAGTTCAGCTCTCAGCAGGAACAACAATGTTCTCATCAAGAACATCAGCTGATCCATCAGGAAGGTCAACCATCTGCTGTGACCGCTTTAGGTCTGAGAGGAAAGAAAAGAGTTGGACAACTCTTGAGGACACCAAAGCTCAGTCTGTGAGGATGAAGCAAACAGCTGAACTTTTCTCTGAGCTCAGTCCAGACATGAGCTCCAAACACAGCTAACGCATCATTTCCACCTTCAGATTGACTAGATCTGCTCTGTTTTCAAACTCCAGACACATTTGCTCCCATTTAGCACAGTCTGGATCACACAATCTCTGAGTGTGAAGAAGATCAGAGAGGATCTGCTCTCTGATCAGAGTTAGTCTGGAACTTCCCACTGACTGCTTTGATTGTTGTTCACTAACGTTTCTCCTTGGTGTCCACAGAGAGAAGAAGAGGAGCGGACCCCAGTCTGCAGAAAGACCCCGAGCTGGTGAGTCAGAGCCTGATCATCTGCTGATGGATTCTTCTGCAAACATCTGCTGGGGTTGTGTTGAACACTCATGAAGGAGCTTTCTTCTCTGCTCTTTCAGCAGATGTTGGTCTGCAGGAGATCTTTGGAGAACATCAGATCAGTCTGAGGAGCAGAAGTGAACATGTGGCTGAAGGAAGTGAAGAAGCAGGAAGAGAAACGCTCCTCAACAGGGTCTACACTGAGCTCTACATCACAGAGGAACTGAGACCAGAGGGTCACAGCCAACATGAGGTGATGCAGCTGGAGACGACCACCAAGACCAACAAGCTCCATGACACTGCAATCAAGAACCCAGACATCTTCAAAGTCTTCCCTGACCAACACAGATCCATCCGAGTGGTTCTGACCAGCGGAGTTGCTGGAGCTGGAAAAAGCTTCTCAGTGCAGAAGTTCACTCTGGACTGGGCCGAGGGCTCGGAGAACCAAGACATCAGTGCTGTGGTTCCTCTTTCCTTCAGGGAGATGAACTTGATCAGAGATGAGCAGCACAGTCTTCTCACTCTGATCCAGCTTTTCCATCCAACACTCCAGAAGATCCCAGCAGAACAGCTGTCTGTCTGGAAACTTCTGTTCATCTTTGATGGTCTGGATGAAAGCAGACTTTCTCTGGACTTCAACAACAGTCAGGTGGTGTCTGATGTCACACACAAGTCCTCAGTCAACGTGCTGCTCACGAACCTCATCCAGGGACGTCTGCTTCCCTCAGCTCTGGTCTGGATCACTTCCAGACCTGCAGCAGCCAATCAGATCCCTCCTTCATGTGTGGACAGACTGACAGAAGTACGAGGCTTCAATGATGCTCAGAAGGAGGAGTACTTCAGGAGGAGATTCCCAGATGAAGAGCTGTCCAGCAGAATCATCTCCCACATCAAGGGCTCCATGTCCCTCTACATCATGTGTGAAGTTCCAGTCTTCTGCTGGATCACTGCTGTGGTTCTGGAGAACATGCTGACCACAGAGCACAGAGGAGCGCTGCCCACCACCCTGACTGACATGTACTCACACTTCCTGATGGTCCAGACAAAGAGGAAGAAGAACAAGTACCAGCAGGAACATCAGACAAGTCCACAAGAGCTGACAGAGACTGACAGGGAAGTTCTTCTGAAGCTGGGGAGGCTGGCATTAGAACATCTGGAGAAAGGAAACATCATGTTCTACCAAGAAGACCTGCAGCAGTGTGGTCTGGATGTCACAGAGGCCTCAGTGTACTCTGGAGTTTGTACTGAGATCTTCAGAAGAGAGTGTGAGATCTTCCACAAACCGGTCTACAGCTTTGTTCATCTGAGCGTTCAGGAGTTTCTGGCTGCAGTCTACATGTTCCACTGTTACTGCAACAGGAAGGAAAAGCTCATTGAGGACTTCCTGAAGAACAACATGGAGAACCCATCCCTGGATGAGTTTCTGAGGAGAGTCATGGAGAAATCCCTGCAGAGTCAAACTGGACACCTGGACCTGCTGGTTCGCTTCCTTCATGGTCTCTCTGTGGAGTCCAACCAGAGACTCTTAGGAGGCCTGCTGGGTCAGACAGAGAAGAATCCAGAAACCATCCAGAGAACCATCAACAACCTGAAGGAGATCAACAGTGAAGGAGTCTCTCCTGACAGAAGCATCAACATCTATCACTGTCTGATGGAGATGAAGGACCTCTCAGTTCATCAGGAGATCCAAGAGTTCCTGAAGTCAAAGAACAAATCAGAGAAGAATCTCTCAGAGATCCACTGTTCAGCTCTGGCCTACACTCTGCTGATGTCAGAGGAGGTTCTGGATGAACTGGACCTGGACCAGTACAGGACATCATCATCTGAGGGTAAACGGAGACTGATCCCAGCTGTGAGGAACTGCAGAAAGTTCATGTGAGTCCAGAAGTGATTGTGGTGATAAATCAGATCAGTGTTCAGATCTTCAACATTCATCTTCTAGCATTTGTGGTCACACATTTCAATCTAACACAAGCATTAGAAGAATCAACACAAAGCAGCATTTAGATTGGATTTCTGGAATCAAGTCCAACTCTCCAGACCTTCCTGATTGTGGAAAACAGCTAACGGCCCCTAAACCTTCTCACTGATGGCTCCACTCAGAGCTGCAGCTAGAGACTACTTTAGTGATCACCTATTCTGTTCAGTTTTCCATTTAGACTTCAGTCTAATCAGATGACAAAGAATGAAAGGTTTGAAAATGATTGGAAATCAGAAGATGAAAGAAGAAAATCCCTTTGGTTTTCACACAAATCAGCTGCAGAGACAGGAAGAGGAGCAGGTATCAGACAGCAGGTGTAGATGCAGACACTTGTTCATGGATCTGTCAGCACAGAGAGCTGCATGTTAGTCAGTGACTGCACTCATGTTCACACCAATGCTGCAGCTGATCCTGAAGGAGACGTCGTCATGGAAACAGGTTCCTCATGGCTGGAAGAAGCTCATCTTCAGGATCAGACAGGAGAAGATGCAGAGTTTGATTGATGCAGATGAAAGCAACACAAAGATGAAGGTCTGAGAGAGACTGATGAGGAGGACTGTTTCATGATGAAGATGAAGCTCTGATGAAGAGACAAATGTCCAACTGGAACTTCATCACAGCCTGAATTCATCAGATCATCACCTGTTTCTGTCTTTCTTTCTCTTCACAGACTTCCAGAACCATGTGGACTCTCAGAGAGTGAATATGAAATTATGGCCTCAGCTCTGAAGTCCAACCCGTCCCACCTGACACAACTGGACCTGAGCCATAATAACATCCAGGATTCATCCGTGAAGGTTCTGTGTTCTGGACTGGAGAGTCCAAACTGCAGACTGCAGACTCTGAGGTCAGAACATTGAAGCTGCTGGTTGGTTCATTTCTACATTTGTAGTTTCTTCACTGAAGCTGAAAGGTTTGGATTCAAAGATGTTCTGGATTTTCCAGAAACGGAACATCTTTGATTCTTTGAAGAGTCTGCAGTCTGACTGTTTTCAGACACATTCATACACAGAGATGCTGAGCTGCACATTCAACACCTGAACACACCTGATCCACTTCACAGCGTTCACACACTTTTCTGTCTGATTTCAGGTTGATAAACTGCAGTTTATCAGAGATCAGCTGTGAAGCTCTGAGTTCAGCTCTGAAGAAAAACCCGTCTAATCTGACAGAACTGGACCTGAGCAACAACCGGAACCTGCAGGATTCAGGAGTTCTTCATCTGTGTGGTTTTCTGGAGAGTCCAGACTGCAGACTGCAGACTCTGAGGTCAGTAAATAAACTGAACTTCCTGAAGGAGAAGAAAGAATCAGATGAAGAACTTTCTGATGTTTCACTGGAGGATTTTCTGAACGTGTCCTTTCACTGCTGCAAAGCTGGATCCCAGCTTGGATCAATGCAGCCGTCTGATGGATTTCTCTCCAAACTTTCCTTCACCTCTCGTCCTTTTCCTACAAAGTCAAGAACATGAAGACAATCACACAGTGGGGAATGTCAGACGGCTGAAGCTTCATGTTGGAGTCAGCTGAAGTCAGGAAGTCATTTCTGACAGTGGACTTGTGTTCAGAAGAAGCCACTTCACAGTCAGTCCTGACAGCAGAACCATCAGAACTCTGCAGTCTGACTGTTATCAGACACATTCATACACAGAGATGCTGAGCTGCACATTCAACACCTGAACACACCTGATCCACTTCACAGCGTTCACACACTTTTCTGTCTGATTTCAGGTTGGAGAACTGCAGTTTATCAAAGAAAAGCTGTAAATATCTGGTATCAGCTCTGAAGAAAAACCCGTCTAATCTGACAGAACTGGACCTGAGCAGGAACCAGAACCTGCAGGATTCAGGAGTTCTTCATCTGTGTGGTTTTTCTGGAGAGTCCAGACTGCAGACTGCAGACTCTGAGGTCAGATGTTCTCCAGCTGTGACCATCTGCATCCTCCACCATGCTGTGATCATGATCGGGGGTGTGTGTGTGTGTGCGTGTGTGTGTGTGTGCGTGCGTGCGTGTGTGCGTGCGTGCGTGTGTGTGAACAATCAGACTGCAGCAGATCAAAAGTCAGCTAGCAGACAACAAGGGGGCGTGGTCAGAGGAAGCCCTGGAGAGAAAGGCAGCAGTAAACGAGTTCAGAGAGTGTTAGCGCTCCAGTTCATTAGTTCACGTTCTCCTTCAGCAGCTCCAGATCAGGCCTACAGTCACAGGCAGCGATGGAACGTCATCACAAGACGTTCTCAGAGAGAACAGAGCAGCTGCTCCTCACAGAACCAGACCATCCATCCAGAATTTTCCAGTCATCCTCTCTGCTGGTTCTGCTGGATCACATTAGACTGCAGAAACAGACGTTTGTGAGGAACAGATGCAGGATCCTGACAGTGTTTTCTGGCCTGAATGCTACGCTGGTTGAAAACATGAATTTTGTCTTTAAACTCAACTCTTTCTTCTGGATTCAGGTTGATAAACTGCAGTTTGTCAAAGATCAGCTGTGCTGCTCTGGTCTCAGCTCTGAAGTCCAACCCGTCCCACCTGACAGAACTGGACCTGAGCTACAACAACCTTCAGTCTTCAGATGTTCAGCAGCTCCAGGATCTGGTGGAGAGTCCAAACTCCAAACTGCAGACTCTGAGGTCAGTAGAGGGTTGGAGTCAGTCCAGCTGCTTCCAGATGTTTTGTCCTAAAGTTAGTCTGAGAGCAAAGATGCAGAGTTTCCTGTGAAGCTGCAGCTTCTCAGTGAAGCTCTGAGGAGAATGATGACAGGCTTCAGGACAACAGTCAGCCAATCAGAGCAGCAGAAGCTCCAACAGGTGAAGATGACAGGAAGCTGCTGCTCTGAACAGGACTGAAGCTCCTGCTGCTCTTTCTGCTGCTGTGCTGCATCACTGACTGACAGACCAGGATCAGGAGACACTCCTTCATCCCTGTCTTTATCATTTCTATCTGCAGGTGGGATGAAGAGAGCTACTGAGTCTGATGTTCCTCCTCTAGGATCAGAGAGCAGCAGCAGCTGGTCTGTAGCATGAACTCGGAGCTTCTCTGAACTTTGTCCACACTCTCTTGCCGTAGTTGTTGATGTCATCCTTCCTGTCAGCTGCCGTCTGTTTCTCAGAACGTCTTTATGAAGGAGCAGCTGTGGTTTTCAGCTGTGATCATTTCTGCACTACCGTCAGACAAACCGTGAACTGTTGTGTCTTCACGCTCAACACTGAGGTTCTCCTCATCCTCCAGTGAAGCGTCAACATGACCTTTACATGCTTGAAGGTCACTTTAAGAGTTTGTCCAGAACAATTGCAGATGGAGATATTTTCCACTAACCTAATCATCTGTGACTCTTTGAACGATGGACAGAAGGAATCAAAACATGGAGGAAATGATCAACTAAGAACAATAAAACAGCATCGTCTCTTTGTAACCCGCCTCCTATATGCTGCGCTTTGACCCTCCGTTTGTGACACAACTTCCTGTTGTTTCTGTATGTAATCTTGATAAATATACTCTTAGTTTAAAACAATCATTTCATATAAACATAAGGTCAAGTGTGAACCCCTGACCGTGAAAACAATGGACAGAGAAACCTCTGCCCTCTCGCGTTCCAAACAGGAAGTACCTGCTGGTTCCAGGAAGCCAAAGTTCCATAGACTTCTATAGAGAATAAACAGTTATTACTCCGTCACTTTATTGGTCAGAATAACCATTCTTGCTCTTTATAATAATAATTTTTTCTTCTTTTTTTCTGAGCTCGCTCTCAGTGGGAGGGGTGAAGTTTGAACAAGCTCACTCATGACTGACGACAGTAGTTCCTCTAAAAATGTGACTCAGACCGAAGCGGACCAATCCCTGTCGACGGGTTGCAGTACGGCGGCAGACAATCAGGAAGTAACAGAGAAGGTTGTGGCGTGATTTCACGAGGGCTGGAGGTTAGGCTTTTCCTATGGGTGATGTCAACACCATGGTATGTCCAGTACTATACACGGTCTATGACTGATCACACCAAAAGTAAAACCCAAAATGGCGTTGAAGCTGTTGGCCACGCCCACAACAGAGAAAGTCACTTATAAGCTGACAAAACCAAGAATAAATCTATCAACCTAAATCTGCCTTTATTTTTACAATATGTTTTTAAGACGTATTTAGAGAAACAAGAATGAAGGCTAAACAGAATAATAACGAAATCTCCCCTAAACCAGGAAAGACGTTCTAGATTCCAGGGTTCCACTGTTACAGAGCAGAAAAACAACATTTAATTCCAGTACGGACGTCACATGAAACAGAAAACACAAACTTATCTCTGTAAAGTGTTGTGTTCAAAATGGAATACATTTTAAATGACGTATTCTTTTGAACTCATGACTAAGTGCTGCTAAACAGTCAGAAAGTGTTGAAATATTGTATGTTTAGCCCTGTCCAAGACGTCCCACAACCTCCCACCCCTCCATACTAATCCACTTGAAGTATTTATAAGTGCCTATTGAAGTGGTTACATTAAAGATTTACTTTTAAATAAAATACTTTACAAACACAACAATCCATGTGAGAAAAAAAGAACACATTCAAGTTAGAAAAACATACAAGTAAAAAATACAACTGAGAATATGATAGAAACTGGGTTAAAGACGTAAATAAAAACAGAGGGATATTTATGTTTGCTTACTTGTGCTTCCATTATTTCAATTGTTGTTTTTTTTAATAAATCTGATAACCAACAGGAAGAACCCTTCCTATGAAACCCAGGTCCATGTGAACCAGGCTTTACTCACGGCCCCACCACCACGGTGGCATCCATAATCCATACAGAAGATGGCGACTGAATTGACTTCCTTTAGTTGGAGCCGGGTGAGGTCACACTCACTGGGTCCAGTTCTCAGGTTCAGTCAAAGCAGAAGTCCTCAGCTGTGGTTCTTCATGTGCTTTCGCAGATGAGATCTTTGACTATAACTTCTGTGGCATTCTTTACAAGAAAAGGGCTTTTTTTCTGCGTGGGTCCACATGTGGATTCGGAGATTGGAACTTTGACTAAAACTTCTTTGACATACGGTACAAGAAAAAGGCTTCTCTCCTGTGTGAGTCCTCATGTGAGATATGAGATAGGATTTGACATTAAAGCTTTTGTTGCAAACTTTACAGGAGAAGGGTTTCTCTCCGGTGTGGATTCTCATGTGGATTCTGAGAGTAGATCGAAGACTAAATCTTTTATTGCATTCTTCACAGGAGAACGGCCTCTCTCCTGTGTGAGTCCTCATGTGACTTCTCAGGTTTGAACTGTCTTTAAAACATTTATCACATTCTTTACAGGAGAACGGCTTCTCTCCTGTGTGAGTCCTCATGTGACTTCTCAGGTTTGAACTATCATTGAAAGATTTGTGACATTCTTTACAGGAAAACGGCTTCTCTCCTGTGTGAGTCCTGCGGTGGATCCTCAGGTTCGATCCATTTCTAAAACTTTTCTTGCATTCGTCACAGAAAAAGGACTTCTCTTCTGTGGGGCCTCTTCTGACAAACACATTCCCCTCTGTCAGGGTACCAGACTCCTGTTTCAGATCAAGATGCTCTTCATCCTGACCGATGCCCAGCTCCTGTTGCTCCTCTTTAATCTGTAGAGGTTCTGGTTCTTCCTGCTCTTCTTTAACCAGTGAAGGTTCTGGTTCTTCCTCTACTTCCATAACTTTTAGAGGTTCTGTTTCCCCTTTATCTTCTTTAAAATGCGATGGTTCCAGTACTTTCCATTGTTCTTTAGTCTGTGGAAGTTGCCATATCTCTTCGGTTTGCTCTTTACTCTGAGAGGGTTCTAGTTCCACTCGCTCATTTAAATTCGGTGACGTTTCCGGTCCTTCACATTGCTCTTTATCCTGCGGAGGTTCTGGCTTCTCCTGCGTAACACAAGATTTCTGTGTCTGGTTGCAGATATATTCATCTTTACTCAGATAATGCTGAGGAATGTCTGCAGAGACAGAAACAAAAAAAAAGCATGGTCATGTGTCTAAAAACATTCACAAACTAGACAGCTTATGCAAAACGAACAGGGTCAAATCGTTTTTAAAAAAATCAACTGGACGCAGTTTTTGGCTTGAAGACGTTTGTCCTCATCTGACCTCATCCGAGCGGCTTCTTCAGTTCTGTACGACTGGTGTTGAGTTAGAGTTACACATCCTCCCACTGGGGTTCCAGTCCTTTCATAGCCAACAATGTCCCTGAAAGACTGAGTTGTTCTCTTTGTCGTTGACTTACATCACCTGTCCTGGGTTTCACCTCCAGATAAACACCTTGTTCTATAACTCTAACTCAACAGCAGTCGGACAGAACTGAAGAAGCTGCTTGGATGAAAGGTGAAACGGCTTCAAGCCAAAAACTGCGTCCAGTTGATTATTTTTTTTACTTTTTGATTTTATCATGACCTGGATGACTGAGAATCTACACCAACACGGTAGGACTTTTTGAATGTTCCTTAGAACAGGTATTTTTCTCTTATTTAAGAAACCCTATCATCCATCCATCTATTTTCTTCTGTTCATCCGGACCGGATCACAGGGGCAGCAATCAAAGCAAAGTCCAGGTTTTCCTCTCCTCGGCCACTTCCTGCAGCTCTTTTAGGAGAATCCTGAGACGTTCCTAGACAAGCCAAGAGATCGCTCTCCAGCTTGTTCTGGGTCTTCCTTGGGGTCTACATCCAGTGGGACATGCCTGGAACACCTCCCCAGGGTGGCATCCTGAAGGCATCAAACCACATTCATGAGCCACCTCAGCTGGTTCCTCTTGATGTGGAGGAGAAGCAGTTCTACTCCGAGCGACCGAGCTTCTCACCCTATCTCTAATGGAGCGCCCAGTCACCTTACATAGGAGCTAATTTTGGCTGCTTGTATTTGGGACCTTGTTCTTTGGATCATGACCCAGAACTCATGACCACAGGTGAGTACTGGAATGAAGATCGTCTGGTAATTTGAGAGCTTTTCTTTTTGATTCAGCTCCTTTTATACCAAGAGAAACTGCTACAATGACCACATGATAGCAGATGTAGCTCCAATCCAGCTGTCAGTCTTAGTCTTAGATCTTTGTTCACTGGTGAACACAAATTCAACTCCTTCACCAGAGGCAGAAGCTCTCCACCCACCCGGGGAAGACAAACTACCATTTTCTGATGAAGAACCATGGCCTCAGACTTGGCGTCTTTATGACCTCCTTCCCCAGCAGCAGATACCGCCTTATCAACAGGTAGTGGTTGTTGATCAGACCTGCCTGTCTTTTGGTCAGGGTGTCCAAAACACACTGCTGAAGGGTGCCTGAAATGACTTTAAAGTTGATCAATGTCCCGTCAAGGTTGTCCTGGCACCGTGTGCACAGACCCACACCCTTGCGTTAGAAACAAAGTGTTCGCCATGGACAAACTGTGACCAGCACAGAAATCCAATAACTAAACACCAGGTTGAAGTCAGGTAGACCATTCCTCCCAATCACACCTTTCTATGGGTCACTTTTGTTACCCACATAGGCGTTGAAGTTCCCCAGGAGGACAATGGAGTCCCCTGCTTGGGCGCTCTGCCGTATCCCTCCATTAGATACCTAGAAGGGCAGGGTACTCGGAACTACTTTTCAGCCAAACCTACGGTGAAGAGACAATCCTCTCCTCCTCCAGCAACAACTACAATATTTGTTGGTGAAGGTTCTCATTCATCCAGGTGACGCTGTTTTGAATCATAGCAACTGGACGTTGAATCTTCTTGAAACGTTTCACTACTCATTTAAGTGGCTTCATCTGCAGGTCCGCCCCAAAGGCCCCACATCCCCAAAAAAGAATATAGTTGATGCAGTCCAGTGAAGTGAAGAATGCTCAGAGCTGAACATCGGAGAAGCAAAGGAGCCATTATACAAGGGAACGTACTAAGACGGAAGAACCAGTTTCTGCTGTTTATTCTCATTTAAGAGACAAAGAACTCTCATTCGAGGACCAAAGTGTACAAATATTTGACAGAGAAGATAAATGATTTGAAAGAGGGGTCAGAGAAGCAATTAAAAGTTAAAACCCTTCAAATGGAAAGGCATTCATTTTGTTTTCTCTTGTTTGCTTCCTTTTAATGAACCATCCACATGCAGGAATGGGGGTGTCCCACCTGGAGGATACAAATGTGGAACTGAACCCAGAACCACTCAGACAGATGAAGTCAGTTGTATAAGCGGCCAACATTTCAAAGAAAAATATTTGAAATCTATGAGCTATGATTCAATCTCAAGACTACAATGCTAGTTGACTCAGTTGGGGGCCCACACCAGCCTACCGGCTCTCACCATGAGCAACTCTAGAACGGTAAAGATTCCACCTTAAAAATGTTTGTTTCAGATTCCAAGCTGTGCATGGAGGCGAGCCAACTATATCTAACCGGTACCCCTCAACCTCCTGCACCCAGGCTCTTCCCAGAGTTTTGATGTTCCAAGTCCAAAAAGTCACATTCTATGACTCAAGATATGGCTGCTGAGACACCAAATAATAATAATAATAATAATAATACATTTTATTTATATAGCGCTTTTAAATACACTCAAAGACGCTTCCAAGAACAAAAATGTACAATGAGATAAAAACAATAATGACAGACATACAATATAGAGAGTAAATACAAATAATAAATAACAACAATAAGGTAAAATTAGAGGTTAAAAGTAGTTTTAAAAAGATGGGTTTTAAGTGTTTTAAATAAATAAAGGTCAGCACAATCCAGGATTTGTTGAGGAAGATTGTACCAAAGCACGGGGGGAGCAATGGAGAAGGCTCTGTCACCCCAGGTTTGGAGCTTGGTCCTACACGGCAGGGACAGGAGATTTGTTTTAGAGGAATGAAGAGAGCGACATGGGGTGTGACGGTGGAGCAGATCAGTAATATAGGATGAGGCTAAGTTATGGGGAGCCAATGAAGGTTCTGGAGGACTGGCGTGACGTGGTCCTGGGAGTGGGTGTGTGTGTAAGGAGGTGGGCAGCAGAGTTCTGAATGTACTGGAGTTTGAGAGTTTTGCAGGATGCACCATATAGAATACTGTTGCAATAGTCTAAGCGGCTTGTAATAAAAGCATGAATGAGTGTTTCAGCAGCAGAAATAGACAAGAGATGAGTGAATACGAACAATGTTTTTAAGGTGGCAAAAAGCAGACGGGTTATTAGACTAACATGTTGTTCAAATGTAAAGTTGGTGACAAAAAGAATTCCAAGATTACGGATGACAGATGATGCAGAAAATGTGGTTTTCAAAATTGGTCAAAAATGAAAAGGAAATTAGGAAGAGATTTAGTGATGCTTGTTGAACCAATTATGTCTGTTTTATCACAATTGAGAAAATGTTGCTGCAATGATTTGATGTCCCTCAGACAGTGAGGGTAGAGTGAGCTGAGGAGGTGATGGATTTGGTGGAAATATATAATTGTATGTCATCAGCGTAGCTATGATAATTTAGTCCAAATTGACGGATGATATTGCCAAGGGGAGTGAGATAGAGGATGAACAGGAGTGGACCAAGTACAGAACCTTGAGGAACACCTTGTAGCAGGGCAGCAGAACCAGATGAGCAGTTTTTTCCCACAAAGAACTGTCAACGGTCAGTGAGGTATGACTGAAACCAGGACAGAGCGGAGTGATGCTAAAACAGTTTTTAAGACGGGAGAGGAGAATGGAAAGGCTAATGGTATCAAATGCTGCAGTAAGATCCAAGAGAATCAGGATGGAAAACTGACCAGAGTCAGAGGAGAGAAGGATCTCAGAGACTTTCAGCAGCACAGTTTCAGTGCTGTGTTGTTGATGAAAGCCAGATTGAACGGGTTCAAACAGATTATTGGAATCAATAGAGCTGGGAAGCTACCACTCTGGAGTATTTTAGAAAGGAATGGCAGATTGAAGATGGGATGAAAGTTGGCAAAATTGTCAGGATCAAGACCAGGTTTTTTGAGAACAGGGGTAAGAGCTGCCAGCTTAAGAGACTGAGGCACAGAGCAATCGGAAAGGGAGGAGTTGAATGTAGTTTATGATGAGTGGGGAAATAATGGGAACGCAATCTTTAATGAAGGAGGACAGGATAGGATCCTGAGTACAGGTGGAGGTTTTGGTTTCTACCAAAGGTTTTCTGAGATCAATAGGAGAAATAAGGGAAAATTCTGAGAGTTGTTGAGTAGAGGAAACAGAGAATGACGACTCAGAGAAAGGCTCAACAAAGGGAGGGGGGAACTGTAAATTGAATCAATTTTGGATTGAAAATTAGAGAAAAAAGAATTGATCCTGGCCACAGTGAAAGTTGATGAGGAGTTGTTGTTGGGCTTTTAAAGTATTTTATATTGTGGAAAACAGTTTTAGGATTTTTGGAGTTAGTGTGAATGATCTTAGAAAAATAATTTGATCAAGCAATATAGAGGGTATTCTTGTATCATTGAATAAAATCTGTGTACATTTGAAGATGCAGTTAAGATGGATTTACAATAAAGTGTTTTCATGATGCAGAGCTCAGAGGTGTACCAGGGTGCTGTGTGGGTAAAAGAGACAGATTTAGGTTTAATGGGAGCCAGTTGATCAAGACAGGAGGAAAGTGTGGTGTTCTTATAGTTGACATGGTGAGTTTGGAGGCAAGAGAGGCTGAGAAAGCTGCTGAGGAAATGGGTTTTATATTTCAAAACATAATTATGATAATAGCAAGGTGGTCAGATGCATGGAGGTTATGACTGAAAAGGTTATGAACAGAAATACCAGAGGTGCTGACAAGATCTAAAGTCGGGAAGTTGACATGTTGACTGAAATTAAAGGAGTTCAGTAAATCCAAAACGTCAGAGGCCGATGTGGAGCAGGAGTCATCAATGTGAAAAGTAAAATCAGCAGTAAGGAGGATGGATGACATGGCCGTGAGTTGAGTCAAAAAGTCTGTAAAATCGGAGAGAAAAGATGGGTTTGGTTTGGGGGACGATAAATGACAGCAGTAACCAGAGGGGCAGGACCGGGAACCTTAAAGACTGTGTTCAAAAGAGACCACTGCAGAAATGGAAACAGCTGTAATTTTAATGTTCTTTTAGAGATGACAGCTGTACCCCCACCACGACAATCAGGACGAGAAGCTTCAATGTAGGTGTATCCAGAGGGGGTGGTTTGGTTGAGGGAGAAATAGTCCAGGAGTTTATGGCAGGTTTCAGTTAGACAGAGGAAGTCCAGGTTTCTGTCCGTTATGAATTTGTTGATAATTACAGCTTTGTTGGTAAGAGAGCAGATGTTTAGGAGAGACAGCTTCAGCGAGTCCTTCTTTGTGTGTGAATGGCAGACGCACATTAGCCAGGTTAGCATGCGTTTTGTTGTTGTTTACAAAGTGAAGAAGCCTGAGAACGGCGGTGAGAACGGCGGTGAGACCAGAGAGACGGAATGCTGTCTGGAGATGCTGAGATGTAGATGAACGTCCAGATCCACAATGTAGAGGCCGACGATATGGAACAGTTTCAGATACCACTAGCCATGAAGGCGGGTTGATTTACCAGACCAGGAGAAAACCCAGCAGGAGTGACACAGAAGACCAGAAACGAGACGCCGAAATAAATCCACAGCAGAGGAGTCACAGCATCCATGGAGGCCAGATGGATTCCAAGGCCCAGGAGCAGCACCCCGCACTGGAGAGCCCTTCTTCTTTGGTTAGTCTGTGTCAAAAACATCCACCACGCTGCACCGTAAACAGTCTGCACTGCTTGATGCTGGTTCTCAACCATTCAATGATTTTGCCCTTTGTGGTTGTGTGTTCCTGCAATCACAGAATCATCCTAGAGGAGACCTCTAGGGGAGGAAAATCGGACAGAAAAGTTCACTAAAGCAGCGTGTCTGTGCTTCCTGATTTCCAGGTAGAGCGGTGATGATGTTTGTGAGGGGTGGGGTGGAATGCTGACTGTCTTACGATTTCTTTAGATCGTTTTTTATGTTTTATGTAAAGCATTTTGAATTGTCTTTGTACCTGAAATGTGCTATATAAATAAACCTGCCACACCTTACCTGATCTGTAACGGTTACCTGATGTGCAAACCTTACATCACTTCCTCTTGTAGTCAGCATTGGAACATTTGAGCAGTTTGAATTAGATAAGGACCAGTAATTTTTTATGTTCCTTGTTTCACGATTGTAAAACTGGAAACTGATTAATAAAATATTTAGTAAATAAATAAATGATCAGCTGTCTGTAAAACTTCAGACAGTTTTTATCTTTATACAGATTCTTTATGCATGGAATAAACATATTTGTAATGCCTTTCACGTCCATTTCATGCCTTTATGTGATTCAACTTTGATGAAGCAATATGTAATGAAAACAAAGGCCTTGTTAAGACTTTTGTTTAGTCTCGGTACCTTTTAGGGCCGGGCAATGAATCGATTTAATCGATTAATTTGAATTTGTCGTTTTAGACCATTTACGTTTGGGAAAATTGAGATTTGATTTTCCCAGCACTCCATTCTTTTGGGCTTCCATTGTTGGGAGTAAAGTCGGCTCATCCGTCTCTCTCATCGAGCAGACATGAAAACGGCTGCAAGCGAAGAGGAGCGTTTCCTGTGAGGCCGAAGCTCGCTGCTGTGTTTACAAATGCATGCGACACCTAAAGTGACCCCCACTCCCATAGCATTCAGTTTTGGCTGATGGAGCAGTGGGACGGAGCACTTTTTAACGGATCTGAACACTGACATAAACACTGCACACCCCAACCCCTCCCCTCTCATATTCCCAAACAGGAAGTACCTGCTCGTTCCAAAGTCAAAACCCCATGAACTTCTATTGAGAAAGAAACAGTCATTTCATTTGTCAGAATAACCGTTCTTGCTCTGATACTTTCTTCTTAAATTCTTTTCTCTAAAACTAAGTTATTTCCAGGATATTTTTTCTTGAATCCCTAGTTATTCAAATTATAAACTGTCCAATCAGCTGCCTCAGTGGAATCACGAAGAGCCCACTGGCTCCACCTCGAACATTTGATTGACAGCTTCTCTCTGGCCCGCTTTCAGTAAAAAAAAAAAAAAAAAAAAAAAGGGGGGGGGGGGTTTGCTTCAAACAAACTCACTCATGATTGGTGACTGTGGTTCCCCTCAAAACTCAGATTGACTCGGACCAATCACTGTGGAGGGGTTTTAAAATGGCGCTGCACAAATCAGGACGCAATGGAGACGAGTTTGGCCACGTTTCACGAGAGCTGACGATGAGGCTTTCTCTGTGGGTGATGACGACGCCTCGTTTTATCCAGTTATAATATACAGTCTAGAGATCAGAACAGGAATGGAGGATAAACCGGCTGGACTCAGCAGTTCAATAAAAAGTGTTGATTTGGAGACAGCGGTGATGTTACACGCCGATGCTTTAATGCTATATGCTATGCTAACGAGTTGTTCTGCGTGTTACCAGTTTGTGACCACAAACTAATTATAATAGTAATATAATAATAAACTATCATATTTCCATGGCGGATAATTACAACAAACATACTTCATAGGACATTCATGAAAATACAATAACAGACGTGAATTCTCTTTGAATGAAACTTTATCAGCAGTATCTAACATTACAGAGCCGGTGTTTAGCAGAGCTGTTTGTCTGCAGTAAACAAACACATCTGGGGAGAAAACGTGCATCAAGGAAGGTGGAACATTGAACTGTGTTTTGCTGCATTTTGGAGTAAAGCTACAAAACTCCGTTCTCCTCTGGTCAGGGGGATTTCTGCACACTGGGTTTCTCTAGTTTAGCTGAAGCTGGCAGTAAACCGGCGTCCTCCAGCTGACCTTCATACCTGGGGTACACGACCTAACCAAAGTACACATGGAACACTAACATCTTCACTTCCTTTCCTGTTCTTTTCTCTCCTTCTCACAGCGGTGCACGAGCAAAAACTATCCCAATAATCCCTTCCTGTGGCTTTTTGTTTGCAGCGTATATTTTGTTTGCAGAGTTACTTTGTGTTTTGTTGCAATGGCGGGTCTGGACATCGTACTTTCCTCATGACATTTATAGAATGAGTATTTCTCTATTCAAATGGTGTTGAATCAGGAGCAGATGAAAACGGTTTGAAGCAGCTCAGGTTTGTGACGCAGCAACTGCCATGGGCAAGGCCAAAGTCTCCGCCCCATTCTGATGCTTCCACTTACATACAAATAGATCCATGTACGTCTTTGTTCTCCTCTGGTTCGCTCTGATACTGTTCTCTGTTTTTTTTTTGCTACACTGATGTGAGCTTGGGTTTGTGAGATGCTACAAGCTAGCTAACTTCAAACAACAAAACGAGTAGAAACAACGAGAAACCGAAGCCTAAATGAAGCTAACGACTGCTTGATGCTTCAAGATGACAGACAGGAATCCTGCAACAACAGCGATTTTCAATTTAGACGTATGACTGGATGAAGCGGGGGGGGTGACGTCACCTCCAGCTCCAGAGCCAGACAGGAACTACAGTCGCCAATCATGAAGGCCACACCCCTTCCACTGAAGGCGGCTCGGGGGGAGCTGTCAATCAAACGTTCAAGGTGGGGCCTGCAGGCGCCACATGCTTTTACTGAGGCTTCTGATTGGTCAGTTTATCATTTGAATAACTTGCCACAAACAAAAATATAATGAAAAAATATGTTAAGAAGAAGTTATCAGAGCAAGAAGGATTATTCTGACAAATAAAACGAGTAATAACTGTCTATTTTTCAGTAGAAGTCGATGCAACACCAGGAGGAGGGGAGGAGCTGTCTATGACTCTAACTCAGTGACCATCAGAGAACGCGACTGAGTGTGACGTCTCCCATGCCTTACTTCCACCTACAGAGAAACTAAGCAGATTAAGTCGCCATTTTTCCGTGACACGGACGTTACCATGTTGGAGCCAGATGACAGTGATTGGTTCTTGTCGCTACCTGATCTGTAACAGCTAGGCTATCGGTCCCCACATGTGTGAAAATGTGTCAACCTCCACTAAAGCGTTCTACAATCAGAGTATGTCACGCACAAATTATGAGAGCAAATCAAAATAAAACTGCGTAACTGTTGCTGCGTTGGCCACAAAGAGGAAGTGATGAAACGTTCACGCATGCTATCAGGTAGCTGTTAAACATACGGTAGCGACAGGTCTGAGTCAGTGTGGGTCCATGTTTCTATGGTAACTACTGCCTCCCATCACAAAGAGCTTGTTGGAAATCCACACCCCAATTGCCTAATCTGTCAATCAAACATTTTGAGGGTTTGAGGTGGGGGCCAGCGGGCATCACATGCTGTAATTGAGGCATCTGATTGGTCAGTTTATTACTTAAAAAATAAATAAAACGAAATCTTATCTAGAAATACCAAGGACATGTTAGAGGTTGATGGTATTTCGCGGGTACTTCCTGTTTGAAACGCCTGGGGGGAGGAGCCACTCAGTCCAGTTCTCAGATAGAGTCAAAGCTGGAACTGGACCCGAATGTTCTGGAAGATGAAGAAGTAGTGAACATACCTATCTGGTGGAGCTGAAGCTGCGGGTTCCAGATGATATCCAGCAGTCTGCGCTGACGACAGAGCTCCTCCTCGTACTGGACGATGGTTCCTTCACAGAGTCTGCAGATTTCTTCAGCAGCAGCAGCTAGTCGCTCGCTGATCAACTCTCTCAGAGACTGAAGGGAAGACATGGTTCCTGCAGCTGCTCCGATCTTCAGCTCAAACATCTTCTGTTCCTTTCACGCTTTTCACTCATTTACGACGAAACGCGGAGAGTTAGAATCCCCGCCGTCCTCTCAACACAAGCTAACGCTGCTAGCGTCTCCTGTTTACTTCCGGGTCACGCAAAAAAACTTTATTTAAAGGGCGTTTACATTTCTACAATCAAAAGATTTGTGTCTTTAATATTTGTTATTTTACAAATATTTTACCCACTGAAAATTATATTTGATTGAAAAGTCTGAAAATCAAATATATATGTATATATATTTCAGAATTGAAAGGAGAGGGGATATGACGTCACAAGCAAACTTTACGGACTGAGCTCCAACGTTTGAGTGTAAAATGAATTATTATTCTAAGGTTACTCTTGGAGGATAAGCAGTAGGCCTGTAGTTATGGAAGCGAACTTGATTCCTATTTCAAAATAAAAGTCAATAGCGGAAATGCTTTTTCATTTTCACAATAAAGCTGCTTCAGGAGAAACTTTTACTTTTATTGCTTTGAAGGAGGAAAAAAAAACACAAAGATGAGAGGCGTCCAGCTGCAGATGAAACTGACATTAAACACGTCTGCATCTGGATTCATTTCAATGCTGCACTTGAAGATCTCCTGGACAGAACTCAATGTGACTCAATCATGGTCGTCTTCTGATCTGCTGGAAAACAAAGCTTCAGGAGGTCTTTCCAGACGTTTGACATCTCCTTCTGGAACACCTTGTTAAATGTTCATAAATATTAAATTCATGACGTAAAACTCAAGAACCATCCTGCTGCAACATTGATATCAGCCGACCTTTTAAGACCAAGTTTTCTTCACGATTCCATCATTTATACAACATTAAGAACTAAAGAGCACCAGTTTGAAATAAACTTTACTTTATAAACCAAATAAAACAATGTAAAGCTACAACTGCTGTCAAAAATACTAAAAATAAACATCAACAATAAACTTAAAAAAAAAAAAAAAAAACAAAGATGAAAAGAATTAAAATGAGCTGCTCTGGTCCAGGAGAATTTCTGCCTGCAGCCCCGTCTTCCCCTTTGCATCAATTCCTTCTTTATAGATGATACATGAATCTAAAGATAAAATCAACAGATCACTCACTAAAAAAAGATTTGGAAAAAAGCTTTGTTAGACAATTCAAATGTACATTCTAAAGATTATTTTTATATCAATTATAGGATGAAAAACCGCTCTCCTCTGTGTCAATATAACTTTTTAAAAAATCTTTCTATTTTTTTTTTCTCTATTTTGAATGCTTTTTCTTTCTGTGCCTTTTGAAAAACAGGGTTTGACTTTCACAAACTCCACATAAAGCCATCACATTATTCAATCCAATAATCTCTGATTCCAGATCATAAGTCTCATTGGTTTGTTTACTGTAATCTTCTGTAAAGTTGGAAATAAGTTTCTTATAGGAATTTTTTCTAGTGTCGGTTTCTAGAACTGTTCTGTACAGTTTGGAGTTCAGCTGTTTCAGAATAAAATCCTGATCAAAATAAATCCTGATCTGAATAAAATCCTGATCAGAATTAAAGTGTGTCATGTAAACACACCAGTCTGAGTTCTCTGACCCGATCAGACATGTTTGGATCCAAATTTCTTTCCGGTTGAGAAAGGTGGTTTATGCCGATAGTTGATCCGATTGAGGTCTATATAAACTATTGATTCTGAATGTGAGTCATTACTGCGCTGGCTTTCACGTTGTGGCGCTTCATAGGAGACTTTTGGCGCGTGAACAGGACCGGCCGGCTGCTCCAGTGAACCTGACTCATGTCTGTGAACAGGTGAAGGTGCTTTGTTACGGCGTGTTCTCTGAGAACTGCAGTCCATCCGGCTGCTCTGCATGTGTGAGCTGCTGTACTCTGGAGAACCCAGTCTCCAAGCGGCTTCAGGACAGCGTATGAGCTGGTGGAGACGGCTTTTGAATGTGGAAATGATGCTCTGTGCAGTCCTGAGAAGACGTGCAAACAATCGTGTAAATTCATGGTTCCAGTCGTGTCCAGAAAATAAAGGCTGATGTTCCCATGTATTTATGTGTAACTAGGATGTATATTGGTGCATATTGGTGCATATTGATGCATATTGATGCATATTGATGCATATTGGTGCATATTGGTGCATATTGATGCATATTGATGTATATTGGTGCATATTGGTGCATATTGGTGCATATTGATGCATATTGATGTATATTGATGCATTGTCTACACAGATTTAAGTGCATCCGAGGCTGAATGTTGTTGTTGGTACGTAATAACCAAACCCTAACTCTTCTTCTGGGTTCTTGCAGCCAAGAATGAAACACTGATCCCACAGATTTAGAAAATGATGAGCAAACAGTCACTTAAAATAATAATAATACCAATAACCCTAACCACCATGTCAACATGCACAGAGCGGGAAAACTGACTTCAAATGACTTGAATCCAAACCAGTGAGGCATGTGACCACAGCGTTTGTCCGTGTCTATATGAACATTATGGTCACATGACCATGCTGGAGTTTCTGAATGGTCTGATCAATGATTCTCTCAATCCTTGATTGGTCCAGTCACAAACTCACATCTATTGATCAAATGTAGATGAAAGAAGAAAGTGATGATCTAGAAAAGAATCTGTTTGTCTGCAGGTCTTTGTTTCTCCAGATCCTGGAGCTGCTAAACATCTGAATCCAACTGATGTTTCAGATCAACACTCCAAGTTAGAATGAGAAGATGAAGTGCAGTTCTCCATCAGTGCACCGGGGGAGCTGCAGCACAATAACTGTCCACTTGATGCTGAGAGAGACAGTGGAGCTGATCTCAGATCAGTTCCTGCTGCAGCTCTGACACTCATCTCCACTTCCTCTGATTCCTCCATCACTCTGCTCTCCACCTCCCAGGAACACCGTCCAGTCACAACATCTCTGCAGAGCAGCTGCTGCTGATGCTGCTCTCTGATCCAAAAGGAGGAACATCAGAATGGCCACCACCTGCAAATAGAATTGATAAAGACAGAGATGAAGGAGTGTCTCCTGATCCTGGTCTGTCAGTCGGTGATGCAGCACAGCAGCAGAAAGAGCAGCAGGAGCTTCAGTCCTGTTCAGAGCAGCAGCTTCCTGTCATCTTCACCTGTTGGAGCTTCTGCTGCTCTGATTGGCTGACTGTTGTCCTGAAGCCTGTCATCATTCTCCTCAGAGCTTCACTGAGAAGCTGCAGCTTCACAGGAAACTCTGCATCTTTGCTCTCAGACTAACTTTAGGACAAAACATCTGGAAGCAGCTGGACTGACTCCAACCCTCTACTGACCTCAGAGTCTGCAGTTTGGAGTTTGGACTCTCCACCAGATCCTGGAGCTGCTGAACATCTGAAGAATGAAGGTTGTTGTAGCTCAGGTCCAGTTCTGTCAGGTGGGACGGGTTGGACTTCAGAGCTGAGACCAGAGCAGCACAGCTGATCTTTGACAAACTGCAGCTCCACAACCTGAATCCAGAAGAAAGAGTTGAGTTTAAAGTCGTGCTGTCAATCAATTCAAAAAGAATCAGATGAATCACAATGTTTTACTGGGTAATGATAAATGACAATATGCAGCTTTTGAACCAAAACAGTCCAGAGAGAAAATGTTTTCTTCATTTTTTGGTCTGAAACGTTTTCATTTGTAACTCAGATTTCCCAGAAGTGTCATTTGTGCACAAAACACATCAACAGTGCGATAAGCAGAACTGTAAAGACTTGAATGTCTGCAGTTTGACTCCAAGAAAACAAAGATGCTGATATCCAGCCATAAGAAACAAACATTGTGTTTCTGCTCTTTCAATGGTCCGGGTGAATCCTCAGATCTGATTGGCTGCTGGGTGTGGATGTGCTCCTTAAAAAGTCGTTTTGGTCACAAAGCCCACATGTTCTAGATCACAGCGCAGGCTTCTTCAAAACAAAGGTTTTTCTTCATCTCCTGGACAAAAACAAGCTGGAAGACGTGAACTTTCTCTCTGAAGCTTTTTGGAACTTCCTGTGAACATCAGCGTAAATCTGCCGGTGTGGCGCCAAGGTAGTTATCTCCTGTAAAATGTGTTCCCCCTGTGGCGGGAGCGCGCTAAAGCTCCATCAGCGCTGGTTTGTGTCTTTAAAGCGTACAAAGGCGCTGGATCATCAACATGTGGCTTATTCTTGGACTGCTGAGGTATTTTGGGTTTTTTAGTTTAGTTTCCATGATAGAAGAAGGAGCTTTGTTTGGCTCATTTAGTCAAAGAAATCCAACAGACTTTATGAAACACACGTTGTAGAAAACTAGAATAAAGTACTAAAAATGGATGGAATATTGATTTCTTTTGGAAGTGACCTTGTTAAAAGCAGCATTGAGACGACAAAGTGTGTATTTTCAGAAATGGAGGCGTGGAAGCCTGAACTGCCCGAGCAAAGAGGAAGACAGTCGTTTCTGATTGTAGAAAAGAAAAGATCAGTCCTGAAGGAAACTGACATTAGAAATGAAGAAGAAGATGGAAAGAAACATTGAAACATGAGATCTTCTGCCACAGTGAATGGACTAAAGCTCAGAAGAAGAAAACAGCCTTCAGCATGAAGATGGTCAGCATGCAGCAGGAGAACATCAGCCTCATGTCTGCAGTTTAGTGTCAACACAACTTTCTCATCATATTGATGTGAACACAACTGAAACATGGAGTCTGACCTCAGAGTCTGCAGTCTGCAGTCTGGACTCTCCAGAAAACCACACAGATGAAGAACTCCTGAATCCTGCAGGTTGTTGCTCAGGTCCAGTTCTGTCAGATTAGACGGGTTTTTCTTCAGAGCTGAACTCAGAGCTTCACAGCTGATCTCTGATAAACTGCAGAACTTCAACCTGAAATCAGACAGAAAAGTGTTCAGGATCAGAGATGCAGCTGCAGGTTTATGGAGGGATTTTTGTGTCGTCATTTTGCAAGAAAATTCACAGTTTAAAAATCAACATTTTCAAAAAAAATGTCTTCATTTACAAATGAAAATATTGAATATTTACTTTCAAAAACTTTCAAAAATCTGTTTGCGTTTGCAACACAAATGTTTTCAGGAGCGTTGTGTCTCATCTCTCTTTGGACTTCTCTTTGTTCCAGATGGTGAACGAGTGAATGAATGATCTTGATGAAAGTTTACTTTGTTCCAATGTGAGAAATAAGATAAAAAGATTGAAGAAATACAGAGCTGCACGGTGGTGCAGTGGTTAGCGCTTTTGCCTCACAGCAAGAAGGCCCCAAAAGGGGACCTTTCTGTGTGGAATGTGCATGTTCTCCTCCTGCAAGCGAAGATTTTCTCCTCCCCACCACAAAAACATGTTTCATTGGTTAGTTGGTCTCTTTAAATGTGGATGTGACTGTGGCCCCTGCCTTCACCCATGAGCGGCCAGGTTAGGCTCCAGCAGCCCCATGACAATGAAAAGGGACAAAACGGTATAGAAGATGACTGAATAATAAAATATAACAATGAAGAATAAATAGAAAGACAAAGGAAACGAGGAACATTCCAGCAGTCAGGACGAGCTGATTCACAGAACAAAGTGAGAGGAGAGGCGGAGCATCAGAGAACCCCTCTGACCTCTGACCTCTGCAGAGGAAGCTGAGCCAGAGGAGATCAGGAAAACTAGAAACCTAGTGGTCAATAAGTGAACTACACCCCTGCTGGACATAAAAGGAGCAGCAGTTTTAGGATGATATGAATAAAGAAGAAAAAGAAAAGGGAAGAGGAACTTTCAATGATGAAATTGTGTTTGAGAGAATGTGGCTGAGGAAGTAATGAGAGTGAAAAGAAAGTGCAGAAGAAAAAGCTGAAGATGTTGAATGGTTTTGGGAGGCGGATAATAATCCAGTTGAAGAATCTTTCTTAAATATGCAGGAGATCTTTTCTCTGGGAGAACAAAAGCTGGAAATGGATTTGAGGTCAAAAAGGCAGACGTGGTTTGCAGTTTACAACACAAGAATCCAGATTCAAACTTTTACTTCCAGGATGTTTTGGTTTCCTCCCCTGATAATGAAAACCTCTGATAAAGACGTTGGCTTTGTTGAGATATTTGGCAGAAAGTTAGTAGAATGAAACTATAGTTGTGGCAGAAAGATGTTGTTTGAGACGTAATCGTTTCTGCAAAGAGAAAACTGTTTTAGATCAAAGGAAAGCTGCAGTTTTAGAGGCTCCTTAATCCCTACTAGGAAGCAAATGATGTTATTTTTGGGTCTGACTAATTACTGCAGCGCATGGACACCAAACTATGCAGAAGTGCAAAGTTCACACTAGTTTTTCTTTTGTCTCGTCTGTTTTGAGGTGGCAGAGCCGCTGACGGCTCCAATGTAAAAGGAAAAAATACAAAATAAGATGAACATTTGTCCTGAGGATAAAGAGGCATTTTGTCAAATCCAACTTTGAATATCCAGTGTAGCCCGAGCCCTGCCTGACTACAATAACCCTTAGTTCAAATGGTGGAGTGTAAAGGTCATTTCATGACCTCAGTACTGTTACAACAGTCTGCTAGGAAATAAAAAGTGAACTCTGAACAGCTGTTAAACAGCTAAGGAAGCAAGTGTGCAGCGCAGACCCTAAATAAAGAGACAGTTTCTCAAGGGAACACATTTGGAGACAAAACGGAGGACTTCTGACTGCTATCAGCTCTCACTTCTGTCAGCTTTGAGAGTCTGATTACTGTGTTCTAGAAAAACTAAAGGGGACAAACAGACAAACAGAAAGTTATTTAGAATGTTGGAGTATTTTGTACAGATTACAGTCAAACTAAAGACTTTCATGAGACAGAGGGGAAAAAAGAAGAACCTCAAACTATGACTTGAAATGTTCCTGATTGGGATTATTCTTTAAACAGGATTCTTTTGTGAAGCAGATGAACTGATGTCTGGTCCCATTGAAATAGATTCAAGTCTTTTTCCTCCATCATTCTTGATCCTTCTTAACTGAAACCAATGCATGTCCTCCTGAATGACAGCTTTACAGTTTGGAGTTAAATTGACTCCATTCAAATGTTTCAATGAGTCAAAACAGCCAGAATAATGAGAGAATATTGACTCAACTCCAAATCAGCCTGAAAAACTGGGAACAGGTCGAATGAAACAATGATCAGGTTACAAAGTACATTTTCTTCAGACGTGGAATTGGTGGATCTGTACTGGATGAAAGTCCACAGTGAAAAGCGGTCATACAGGCTCATTCCAGGTTCCACATTGAGCTCTGAAAGCTGCAGGATCTGTGTTCTAATCATTTGGATGAAAACACAGCCTCTCAGCAGGTAAAGGGCTGCAGAAAGAAAAGTTGAAGAGTTAAGAAGTTGAAACTTTCCAGCAGCAATCTCCTAAAAGATCTGAAATAAAGAACAACAGGATCACTATAGTGTGATGCTGACTCAGCATTCTCACAATGAAAAACAATAAATCTCCTGGATCAGATGGATTCTCAGGGAATATTAGAAAACATTTGCTAACCATTGAAGCCCAATCCTATGAGTTATCCTTCAATCAGGTTTTTGTGCGTGGACTACAACATTTGAACATTAGATTGTCAACAAGATTCTGAAATCTTATCTATTCTAGGATGTTAAGGTAGAAATCCCATAAAACAGCATTGAGATGCTGAAGAAGCTTTTGATTGGGTCGACTGGGCCTCTTTAGAGGGAACGCCGTCACAAATGGGACTTGGCAGGACATTCATTACCTGGGTTAGGAGTTTCTATGAAATGAAAGAATCAAATCTGTGATTGAATCAAAGAAAAGGAGAGTCAGACAAGAGTATTATTACTGTTATTGATCAGCTGTTTGAGGGAGAACATGTTCAATCTTTCTCCCAGTTGCAACAGAATGGTTTCCCTTCAACAGATTTGATTTGGTTACAACATCCCAGATGAGCATGAACTTGTGGTTCAGCGTGCAGCTGGGTTTGAGTCTTCACTGTGTTGGTGGTGTGTCATTAACAGAAATGTGGACAGGATCTATTCCGACCGTTCCAACGTACAGCGGCTGGGAAACTGGACACAAGCTGGTTTCCAAGCGGTAAGAGAACAGCTCTCTGCCACATCTCTGTTGATATTCCAGAAGCGCATGACCTTGGACTGCTGCTAGCAGGAAAGGAGGAGTGTGCACCTTGTTTGGTGATCAATGTTCACCTTCATACCAAACAACACAGCAGCTGACGGTGGTCGACCACCGCTATGAGGGTCTTCACACACTCAATGGAAAATGAAGGAGCACTCTGGGGTCCACACCTCCATGAGAGTTCTTACATTCTTCCTATGATTGTGTTGGTGTGTTAGAATGATGTAGTTTGCTCTGAACCTGTGCAGTCTCCTCTGTTTTACAGAAATCAATGTTTCAGGTTATTTGAACCGAACAAAAGAAACATTGAAACATGAGATCTTCTGCCACAGTGAATGGACTAAAGCTCAGAAGAAGAAAACAGCCTTCAGCATGAAGATGGTCAGCATGCAGCAGGAGAACATCAGCCTCATGTCTGCAGTTTAGTGTCAACACAACTTTCTCATCATATTGATGTGAACACAACTGAAACATGGAGTCTGACCTCAGAGTCTGCAGTCTGCAGTCTGGACTCTCCAGAAAACCACACAGACGAAGAACTCCTGAATCCTGCAGGTTCTGGTTCTCGCTCAGGTCCAGTTCTGTCAGATTAGACGGGTTTTTCTTCAGAGCTGAACTCAGAGCTTCACAGCTGATCTCTGACAAACTGCAGAACTTCAACCTGAAATCAGACAGAAAAGTGTTCAGGATCAGAGATGCAGATGGAGTTCCAGCATCAAATAGACTTTGATAATATCTCCAAGCTCTGTAGGAGCCTCATTGATGATGTGTCCTGTAGGTGTCGCTGTTTTCATTCTTGCTGTGTTTTCTAAATGGAGATTCGCTGACGTCAGACAGGAGAGAAAAAGGTTTTCCACTGCTGTTGTGGGAATTCCGTTGTGTAAAAGTCACACCGTTTTGTAACTAATAAAACACAAAGTCATTGTAAATGATGGGAGCAAAGCTTTTCTTTGTGTTTGTGGTTCAGGTAAACAACAACCCGTTCAGCGCGTCAGCAGGTCTGACTGGAGTCACATCTCAGTAGCTCAGAGTGCTAGAAATGAGCGAACCAGTTTCTAGACTTTGAGCTCCTACAAGGTCATTATTGAAACAGGAGTTTTCTCATCATAACACAATCAACTCAATGAAGAAAATCTGAACCAATCTTCAGGTTTTTCCAACACGGTTGCAGAGCTTTTGTAGCTTCACTGAACTCTCTTTTTCAGTCGTTTCTCCAGAAAAGTTCTGTTCTAAACCTGAACTGAGCTCTTCCAGAAAGACTCACTGATGGACTGAAAGTGAAGATTGAAACTTTGCTGACTCAGCAGGAAGAAGGCAGTTTGAGTGACGGCCCAAAGTCTCAGCATCAGTTGAAGTCAATGACTGTAGCTAGAAGACTGGAATGTTGTCCTGGAGGATCTGCAGGAATGGAGCATGTTTTGATGCTACTAAAGACTCAGAAAAACCAAACAAACGTCAAGGAGATCAGGAGATCAGATCAGAGAAAAGATTTCAAATCATCCTTATTTCCTTTAGATTTTCATTTGTCAAAGAATCCTCCATTTGCAGCAATGAAAGAGCCACTCCAATGAAAATGCTCTTTTTGGTCTTTGAACATGTTCTTGCAGCATTTTTCTCATCATAGTGATGTGGATTTTTCTTTGCCGTTCTGCCCTGAAGGCCAGCATCCAAAAGTTGCCTCTTCACTGTAGATGTTGACACTGGTTCTGTTTTGCAGCTACTATTTCATGAAGCTGCTAGTTGAGGACATGTGAGGCGTCTACCAGATCCGGCCCCCTGATCAATATCTGAGACATGATTTCTTTTCTCAATCTGTCTGCAGGATCAAGGATCACACAGAACGTGACTTTTTATTCCTCCTTCAGTCTTTATCTGAACCCCCAAATCCCTGTCAAATAGAACAGATATTAGGAATAGATTTGCTCCTTCCTTTCCTTGGGAGCCTGATAAACAACACCTGGAGTTTTAACCAGAGCTAACTCATGATTGATAATGTTTCCATCCAGTTCATCCAGTAAACTGTCTGTGGAATGTTCTCCATCCGCCTTTTAGGTAAAAACACGTTTTGTAACCAGTCCGTCAAGCCAGGTTTCCTGAGAAGTGTTTTCAACAAAGATTCCTGGAAAAAGTAACAGGCTGCTGGAATGGCTGGTGGGGGTGAATGGTTCCTCCAGTAGAATTTGCCAGAATCACGTGTGTGTCCATTGCAATGAGAGTGGTTGTGCAATGTGTTAGGTACACCCTCTGATCTATAAAATGAGACTGAATAGATATTCAGGGGCTTCTTTAATTTAAAGAACATTCTGGTGAGGAATCTGCACCACATTTTGGGATGATGCTAAACGTATCAGAGAAAGGAGCAAGCCGATGATGATACGGGGAAGACGCTGCAGAAACTGTGGTCAAATGAGCCACGATCCACATTTAGATTAAACAGTTTCCTGGTGGATGAGCAGAGAAAGCAGCAACAAATTAGAAGAACTGGTTTGAACATGGATTACTGAGCAAAGGAAAAGGTGCTCGTGTCTCCAGGAAAATGATCGGCATGAAAGTGAAACTGATTTTTGATACGGAGATCGACGTTCACAGCAGTTCTAATCAGAACAGAATAAAATGTTCACATCATTTCAATCAATCCTGAAATGTTCATCAGTTATTTTCTGCATTTCTTTCACCACAGAAAGAACCCATTAACCATCACCATTCTTTCTGTGATGGAATAAGCGCCGGTCTTCAATAAACAAAAGGAACAATTGTTCCAAACTTACAAGTCACTTTACTGACTCATGATTCGTCTTCTTCACTGACTCATTAACTGATTCGTCTTCTTCCACCTTTTGCACTTGTAGGCCCGATCTGAATCCCCCCCTCCGCCCTACCACTCCAGTTGTTGGGGCATTTGTAGTGAAAGTGGTGTCTGAAAAGAGTTTTTTTTAAGTGTATGTGACACATTGTGATAAATATATGTAAAACAGATGGAGATATTTGATATTTATTAATGTCAAGATAAGCATCACCATTATGCGCCCATAAGAAGAGAAAGAGTTTTCCACGTTCAAAATTCCCGCTGCAAAAGTTGACCTTTCATTGACCCGACACACTTGTCAGACATGATGTAACGAAAGGAGAAGCATATGTATGGCTGGGCGCATGTAGCTAAACAAAGCGAGCGGAATCGTGGATGTTTTGTTTCCAGCAGAGCGAAATGTAACTGAATTTGTACGTAATTGCGCCGAAATGCCTCGCCGATGAGTGGCAGCAGGCTGTTCCAATGTGCCAGGAGGAGATATTTCAGTATTTCTATTCCTGAAAGACGAGAATCTGAGGAAACAGTGGACAAGGCAGGTCCAGCAAACCAGGACTCGCTGGAAGCCCACTCATATCTCGTCCCTATGCAGCAAACCTTTCACACGGGATTGTTTTCTTCAAACCTCGTCCATCATAGAGCAAATAGGAATGGAAGTCTGCTACAAAAAAACCCTAAAACTGGACACTGTCCCCACTATACTTCATCAGACTTTGGCAGTGTTGAGCCAGTCCAGCACTAACACGGACACTTTAAGATCTGGCAGTGAAGCTCTTTCATAACTAAGATGAAAAAGGGAGAGCATTTTGAATGATTATCTGTATGACCTGTTTAAGTCTGAAGTCTGATGTTCCTCCTGCTGTCTGATAGTACAAGTCCAAACTGGTCCCTGCTGGTTCTGTGCGATGGTTTTAAACTTGCTGTATTATGGTTATGATGCGTTTCATTTTTCTGGTTTTAACACTTTTAACACAAATTGTTCTTGTTTTTATTGACTAAATAACTTCTTAAAAACATTTGAGGTGTAAATGATTGACAGTAAATTCTTGTTTTTATTGACTAAATGCTGCACTGATGAAAGAGAACCTTTTGTTGAACTGGTGACATTCAAAGGAAGCGTCTGTTCTACATCCACAATTGTAAGATGTTTTTAAAACTAAGATTTTGAGTTGAATCATTTTATTGGTTTTCTGAAAACTGGAAGCTGAAAACAAATTTTGATGCTAACTTTGTACAGGACGATCTGTGACATTAAACTGATCCCTGTTCTAAAATAGGTTGAAGAAAATGATTTACAAGATCATTAATAAGATCAGTTTCATATCAATTATCAAAACATAATCAGTTAAGTTGATTAAAGAAAACATGAAACAATCATCAGTTTGATCAAACACATTTGTAGACAGAAAATCCTCCAGTGAAACATCAGAAAGTTCTTCATCTGATTCTTTCTTCTCCTTCAGGAAGTTCAGTTTATTTACTGACCTCAGAGTCTGCAGTCTGCAGTCTGGACTCTCCAGAAAACCACACAGATGAAGAACTCCTGAATCCTGCAGGTTCTGGTTCCTGCTCAGGTCCAGTTCTGTCAGATTAGACGGGTTTTTCTTCAGAGCTGAACTCAGAGCTTCACAGCTGATCTCTGACAAACTGCAGTCCATCAACCTGAAATCAGACAGAAAAGTGTTCAGGATCAGAGATGCAGCTGCAGGTCCAGGTGGATTATCAATTATTTATACTACAAACCTGTGATTCTTTACGTTTAAATGTTTTTTTACAAAAGGTTCAGTATTTAGAACTCATGTTTAGTTTAGTCCAGTAAGAACAAAGAAACAAAGTTCCTGCAGTGTCTCATCTTCTTCTTCTTCTCTCTTCTGCTTCATCTCAGTCTTCAAAATGTTCAAATTGACCAAACAGGTTAAAGTAACTAGAAATGACACCTGTCTTTACTTGTTGCTGTGATAAACTCTGCTTTGTGATCAAGATATTTTGGATTCCTCAGAAAAGTGTTCTGACTGTTTTTGTTGCTTTCTTCTCATTCTTCAGTTCAGTTTATTTACTGACCTCAGAGTCTGCAGTCTGCAGGCTGGACTCTCCAGAAAACCACAGAGAAGAAGAAGTCTTAAACCTTTTATTTTGTTCCTGCTCAGGTTCAGTTCTCTCTGGTTTGAATGGTTGGAATTCAGAGCTGAGTTCAGAACTTTAAGGCTGAACTGTGACAAACGGCAGTTCTTCAACCTGAAATCAGACAGAAAAGTGTTCAGGAGCAGAGATGTAATAATCAGAAGAAGCGTGACCACCGACGTCATCACGCTGTCCCCCCCCTCTGGAACTGCCAGCTGGAAGTCATATTTGAGACACGTGTGCGTGGGAAAATAAAAAAGCAATCCCGCTTTGACATTATCGCTTTGATTACGTCACAGAATGAGTGAAGTAGAAAATGAAAAAGCATTTTTAATTTTATTTATGACTTAATTGATGCAGTTACATTGTGAAAATGAAAAAGCATTTCTGTAATCCATTTTAATTTTCAAATGAGACATTTCTGATTGAATGTTGGTTCACATTTGCTAAAGAACGTTTTGAAAATGAAATCTCAAATGTTCTTTTCTTTATCATTTTAATGAAGTGACAGAATGAACGGTGTTGAAGTAGAAAAAGGAAAATCCATTTGGAGGATTGAGTTGTCATTTTATTTTTGAGTCATCGGGGGCAGCTTTATTTTGAAAATGAAAAAGCATTTCCGGTATAGGCTTTTATTTTGAATTATGGGTCACAATTGCTTCCATAGAAATGTGGATTAAAACATTAACGAACAGCCAAGAACAAAGTTAAGAAAGTGCAGCTGTTTTTTTTGTGCTGTAAGTTTGACTGGTGTAAATCACTTTATAAGGAAAATTCTACACATTACATTACATTCTACAAACTACTGAGGTTTGTGTTTGGCCTCCAACCATCACATCACTGCTTGCAGGTCAACATCCTTCTCTGTCTGTGTTCTCCATTCAATGGGATCAACATCATGTTCCAGCCTTCAAACTGGTGGGACTCTGCTCTCAACCTCACAGGCATCCCTCTTTTCACAGTACCAGCAGCTGACCTTTGTCACAGGGGCGCTAAGACATAGTAACAGTGTTATCAAGCCTGTGCTCGACTGTAAAGAAGAATGATGCCAGCTCCTGATGAAAATGCCTCATGAAGACATTTTCATCTCCTGATGCCAGCTCCAGTCAGCGAGCACTCTGACCCTGAGACTTTTTAAAGGTCATCAGCCACTGAGAGCAGAATGCTCCATCTGGACGGTGAAGAGGAGGCCTCAGAGGTAGAACCTCAAGTGTCCTTTGACTCTAACAACAGCAGGAGCTCTGTGAGTGACACAGTAACATTACTCTGGTTTAATGCAGGTCTGGCTGAGTTCAGCTGCTACCTTTTCCTCTGCTGTCTGTCTGGCTCAGTGAAGTCCCCGACATCCCAACTTCCTTATCAACAGTGAATAAGTTGGGGTGTTGGGGTGGGGGGCTGTGAGGACAGGAAAGATGGTCAGATTTCCACTTTGTGGGGGCTGCACTGACACAGCTGTCATTATTTCATAAGTTCACTGACCCACGTCCTGGTCCTCCTTCACCACAGCCGTCTTTACAGAGTTACAACCAAAGTCACTGTTGTCTGTAGCAGCTCCAACCAATTCTCTCTTCAACACCGACTCCAAAGCGTCTCGTGGGGTACGGGGGGGCAGTTTCATCTGCAACTCCTTTGGAGAGAGAGAGTGCAGATAACTGGTCCATTGTCAGCTCTCTCTGACCTCCAGCAGGTCTGTGAAAACAGGCTGTTCTTGTCAGGTTTCAGTTCCAGACCAAAACATGAAGTGACTCAACTGTCAGTCTCTGTTTGCAGCTCTGAGCACCAAACAGAAGCTTCAGTTACAAAGCAGTAGGTTGAAATGAAAAGGTTCAATGATCCCAAACGCTGCTGCTGCTGAGCTCAGCTCAAGCCCTGCAGTCATCCCATTCATCTGGACACAGCAATGACAGACATGCTGACGGCGTGTTAAATCCTCCTGGCTGTTGGTTTCAGGTAAATGACGTGCTCGTACTCATGGAAAATAATGCCTCACGTCCCAGGAAATTGACTTCATCACTGTACTCCCTCTGCTTGATTTTCAGCTGAGAAATGGTCTTGTCTCTGCACGGCCATGTTGACGTATAGCTTGATGTAGTTTGTCGAATACTTTGTGTTCTCCATCAGACACCAGTGTAACGTCCTGGATGTAACAGGACTCTAAAAGAGACTTTTCTGCTACAGGTTTTTATAAAGTCTTAACAGTTGCTGCAGGTCACAACCACACCAGATCCAGCAGCAACAAGACGACTTCTATTGCTGCTTCCATCCCTCCATTCATTCCCTTCAGCTCTTCCAGCACACCCCTTACATCCTCTTGCTCTTCCAGAACCCCATCCACACTCCCCATCCTTCTCGTACCAATCTGAGCCCAGAACAGTTTCAGTTTAGCACCGTATAACAGCAACGTAAACACACTGCTTCCTACAACATGAAACAATCATCAGTTTGATCAAACACATTTGTAGACAGAAAATCCTCCAGTGAAACATCAGAAAGTTCTTCATCTGATTCGTTCTCCTTCAGGAAGTTCAGTTTATTTACTGACCTCAGAGTCTGCAGTCTGCAGTCTGGACTCTCCAGAAAACCACACAGATGAAGAACTCCTGAATCCTGCAGGTAGTTCCTGCTCAGGTCCAGTTCTGTCAGATTAGACGGGTTTTTCTTCAGAGCTGAACTCAGAGATTTGCAGCTGATTTTTGATAAACTGCAGTCCTTCAACCTGAAATCAGACAGAAAAGTGTTCAGGATCAGAGATGCAGCTGCAGGTCCAGGTGGATTATCAATTATTTATACTACAAACCTGTGATTCTTTACGTTTAAATGTTTTTTTTACAAAAGGTTCAGTATTTAGAACTCATGTTTAGTTTAGTCCAGTAAGAACAAAGAAACAAAGTTCCTGCAGTGTCTCATCTTCTTCTTCTCTCTTCTGCTTCATCTCAGTCTTCAAAATGTTCAAATTGACCAAACAGGTTAAAGTAACTAGAAATGACACCTGTCTTTACTTGTTGCTGTGATAAAACTCTGCTTTGTGATCAAGATATTTTGGATTCCTCAGAAAAGTGTTCTGACTGTTTTTGTTGCTTTCTTCTCATTCTTCAGTAAAGTTCAGTTTATTTACTGACCTCAGAGTCTGCAGTCTGCAGTCTGGAGTCTCCAGAAAACCACACAGATCAAGAACTCCTGAATCCTGCAGGTTCTGGTTCCTGCTCAGGTCCAGTTTTGTCAGATTAGACGGGTTTTTCTTCAGAGCTGAACTCAGAGATTTACAGCTTTTCTTTGATAAACTGCAGAACTTCAACCTGAAATGAGACAGAAAAGTGTTCAGGATCAGAGATGTAGATGGAGTTCCAGGTCAGTTTGGGTTCAGAGAAACTTTCAGCAGCAGAACTGATGGAAACACCTCCAGGTCAGCAAACAGGTCAGTACTTTGTGTCTGAAAGTTAAAAAATCTTTATTAGTTCTGAAAGTATTCATTCTTCCAGGTCAGCAAACACACAGGGTCCGATTTCTTCACTGATTCTGCTCCTCCAGGTTCACCACAGCCTCCCAGTGCATCAGTCTGTTCTCCAGTAACAGTCAGCAGCTTGACAACAGTAGGAAGTACGGCTGGATTCTTTCTTAGGGTGCTAGCTGGGTTTGAACACAGAGGTCATGTGGTCTCAGCACCTGTAGAAAGTGGTCCGGGACTCGTTCTCCGTTGATGGCTGTGGGCATGTGAGCGTAGATCTGGTGAACTTATCTCTCCATGCCAACAGCCAGATCTCTCAGCTGGTCCTCTGAGCGACATGTTGGCCGCACAACTCTGAGTGAAGGAGGCTGGCTGTGGAGCATCGTCTGAATCTGCTCTTCAATGAGCTCACTAAAGCATTCTAGTCCCTCCTGTCCTCAGGTTTCAGCAGCAGTAAACAGGACGGAGCATCACTGTTCCTTTGGGAACACATTTGAAGAACAAGCTCTTTGTGGCAGCTCAGTCCAGCATCTCCAGTCAGGCTCACAACCATCAACTTCATCTACTCTTTGTGTTCTTCTTCTTATTGCTGTCCATGATCCTCTGAAATCATGTTTCCTGAAGTAGGAAAGGTTAGCAGAACACCACAGTGAAGAGGGAGCAGCGGCGGTCACGCGAGTGTCTGTAAAGGGACAAATTCACTCCTGACACCGACTGTAGCGTCACTCGCCTACACAGAGTTTATTTAAGAGCTGCTGTAGGAACCAACGCCATACAGTTAACACGTGCTCAACTCCGTAACACAACAGTTCTTCTTATTTTCAAGATGGCAGTGCGTACACATGCAGCAGCTCGCTGAAGAAAATCTGAAAGAATTGACTGAAGTCCAGTCCCCTCAAATCCAAGTATTAATTATAGTACAACACAGTAAAGAATCTTAAACATGAAGTCAGATGAAACACAGCATTAAAGTGAGATATTCTATTATCTCTTGATCTGTCCATTTGACAGAACATCTGCATTTACGGGACTTCCTGTTTTCAGAGGATATTGGCCAATACAATCATAATGTCTAGAGTTCATTTTCAGCTCCTCTGATAGTTTGTCAAATAAGAGAAAGAGTATCTGGCCCAACACTCACAGCTGCTGGATTAAGGTTCTCTGATTGATGTTTTTCTCGTTGTTTTAGCTACTCTTGAGTCTTTGGCGCTGCAGAACACATGTAAACATCTACTTCAAATGGTAAATGGCGTTTACTTATATAACACTTTTCTACCTTCATTGAAGGCCCAAAGCCCTTTACAGTCACAGACCCACTCACCCATTCACACACACATTCATACACTGATGGAGGCTCCGCTGCCAAACACTGGCGCCAACCTTCCATCAGAGGCAATGTGGGGTTCAGTGTCTTGCCCAAGGACACTTCGACACATTGGCGGGCAAGGCGGGAATCGAACCTGCAATCCTTCGATCATAGGCCGACTGCCCTTTCCACTGCACCACGGCCGCCCTACTTCAGCCACAAACATTACTGGACATTGATTTTTTGCTGCAGTTTCTCAGGTTTCATGGCATTCCCATGGAGATCGTTAGGTCAACAGGTGACCCCTGGATTGTTGTCTTTATTATCATAGATGAGACAGGAAAGGGAAGCGAGGCTGCCGCTCAGGCCCACGAGCAAGGCAGAGGATTAACCTGCACAGAACCCCTTATGAGCAATGCATGGTCTCCAAACAACAAAGATTTAGATATAAGATATAAAGATATAGAAGAACAATTATAAGACATAGAGGAGCTGGAAGTACTGATGATGAAGAACTGCTATGTCTGAGACTGCTGTGCCACGATTATAACCAAAGCTTGGCTTCAGCCGCTGATCCCTGATGCAGCTATCCAGCTAACTAGCCGTGTGGCTCACCGCAGCAGCATGAACAGAGAAGCCTCAGGTCAGAGCAGAGGGGGTGGATTGTGTATTTTTGTAACACTGACTGGTCCAAAGACAGGATGATGTTTCATAAACATTGTTCCACAGAGTTTCAATCCCTTTCAGTTAAATCCAGCCCAGGAAGCTAACGGCAGTGCTAATCCCAGCTGTTTGCAGATTACCCAATGCTAACGTTAGCACAGCTCTCTGGCTGCTATCAGACAGTACACAGACCACAGAAGATCCATCCAGATGGAGAACACGTGACTGCTGGTGACTTCAATCAGGCCAATTTCAAGTCTGCTCTGCCCACCATGTACCAACATGTTACATGTTCAAGCAGAGGAGACAACACTTTAGACCACGTCTATACAAACACGCTAACAGACACACAGGTTCCACATCTACGACAGTCAGACCATCTTTGTCTGCTCCTAAGGACCAATCACACTCCTCTGAGACGGTTGTGGAACTACACAAGTCAATCATCTGGTCTGAGGATTACGGTGGCCCTGAAGTGCCAATCACATTCCCAAATCACGTGACACAAAACAATTTAAATATAACAACAACAATTAGAAAACAAAACAAATAATATAAAAAACAAAATTACCTTTTAGAAATCTAAACTTCAAAACTTCAGAAACCAGAAATAAAAAAAAGAAAAACTTTTCAGAACAGAAAATTAAATGAAACATTTCAAAAATCACCACAACAATTAAAGTAAAACAAATATTTAAAAATAAAATTACATTTTAGAAATCAAAACAAAATCCCAGAAACCAAAATATTTATTTTTGAAAAACAAATTTAATGGAACATTTCAAAGATCACAACAACAATTTCGAAAAGTAAAACAAAAAGTGAAAAAACAAGATTACATTTGGGAACTCACAACTACAATTTAGAAACCGAAATCCACAGAAGATTCCTCTTTAAGTTTATGTCCACAGCCGCTGCAAAAGTCTGGTGAATTCTCAATTCTTTACCGCTGTTTACAGAAAAACCTTCTGCTTTTCCCTCTTAGCCAAAATGACTGACAGACAAAACCAAACCAAACACCATCAACTAATCAGCGACCTCCTGAAGAACCTACCATTTCCAGTTTGCTTTTGGTTTTCATTTCCCCAAATGTCATTTTGTTCCCCGAAATTTTATTTTATTTCATTTTTTTAAAGTTTTGATTTCTAAATTGTGGTTGTGAGTTCCCAAATGTAATCTTGTTTTCTTACTATTTGTTTTAAATCGTTGTTGTGATAATGGAAATATTTTATATATATATATATATATATATATATACATATATATATTGGTTTCTGGAATTTGGTTTTGATTTCTAAAATGTAATTTTATTTTTAAATATTTGTTTTACTTTTTTTTAATTGTCGTGATATTTATAATGTTTCATTTAATTTTCTTTTCTGAAAAGTTTTGCATGTATTTATTTCTGGTTTCTGAAGTTTTGTTTTGGTTTCTAAAATGTAATTTGGTTTTTTATATTACTTGTTTTGCTTTTCTAATTGGGTAGCTGTGCCATTGTTCAAAGAAACTGAGGGAATGTTCTCAACAAACTGGAGGAGAAATGAAGAAGTGGTGATGCTTCTCCCTCAAATGTCTTTTGGGGGAGACTTTTGTCAACCTTCATGTTGCCCCCCTGCTTTGGCAATGCCTGACGTGTTTTTTCTGATCTTTTTCATGTATTTTTGGACAGTCTATGCTGGCTGTGACATGTTTCTTCCCAGGGAGGAGGCGGGACAGGACATACTGCACCTGGTCATAAGAACTGCACCTTTAGGATCCACTTCCTGCAGGGCGTGTTGACCGGACGGCAGATCTGATGTGGAGGCAGCTGGCTAGCAGCACCGTAAACATGAGAGAGCTGTAAGGCTGCATAATGCTGTGTTGTTGATGCACACTAAACGGATCTATTTATGTGGGTTACCTTTTACCATCTGTGTTCTGAAGTCTTGGTACTTTTTGAAGTCATTCAAACAGAAGAACCTCTGGTCTCTGTTTTGGCTTTTAAAGGAGCGTTTTTGGGGCGTGGCCGGATCAGTGGTAAAGCTAGAACATTTGATGTGGGGGTGGGAGGGACCTTCTTCTCATCCTTCAGGGAGTTAGTCACATGCACCCGTCCAGCGGGTTGACTCATACGGGGGATGAAGGTTTATGGGTTGTCCAGGCATGTAAAGGTAGACTGGAGCAACTGCATCTTAAGGGGGCGCTGGTGTGTCTTGCAGTTCCCTTGAGGCTCGTCCAGCCTCCTTAAGATACATTATCATCTATAAGATCATTATTACTCTCCTATTTTGTAAGACTATCTGAAGTTGCACTTGTTACATACAGGTGATGCAGGAGGATGTTCTTACGCCACACTCTAGTCGTTAGTAAGGTGCTAGTACTGGCTCCCCACTAACAATGCACAAATGCTGCACACATGGAGCGTGCACGTGATCCGAAAGTGCCCGTAGGACGCCCGTATGATGTCCACACAAACTACACTCTGATTGTCTCGTTTCATTATTCTAACAGTCAGGCTGCACACAAAGAACTTGCACTTATCACAAGAACAGCACTAACAGGCTTTTGTGTCTGATTTGTGGAGGGTTGAAAAACAAGAAACATCTGTACTACACACCAGCGTCTCTCCTTTGTCCCCCTTACTTATCCTTAGGTGTTGTCTATGTGTTTGTTCCCTCTGCAGCTTTCGGTGCTTTAACATAGAGACAAAATCATTGATCATCTTTTACTAATATCATGACGAACCAGTGGCTTGTTCATCACTTTCCTTATTCACAGTATTTGACAGTGAATTTAACACAACCAACAAATGAAAAACAGTCAGATATCAGAGAATAAAAACTGAGGAAACATGAAATGAAAACATGAAATCATAAATATTGTCAATAAGAGTAAAAATAAACCATCAACCGATTCCCAAAGACGTGTCTTTGGTGAAAGAGGTTGTCAACTGAATTTCAAAACCTTTAGCTTATATCTGTATTCTATCAATTGAAACAGGCTGTGTCCCCAATAAAATGAAATAGTAAAAGTAATACCAATCTGTAAAAATGGTGATAAAAACACGTATTGTAATTATAGACCAGTTTCATTATTGGTTCATTTCACGTTTAGGAACATTTATGATAAACATTCAATAATCACAATATGGCTTCAGAGCCAAAAGAATTACTTCAATGGCTGTAATTGATGCTATTGAAGAAACCACAAAACCACTGGATGGAAAAAAGTCTGCAGCTCGGAGATTCATAGATCTTAAGAAAGCATTTGATACAATAAAATTCTGCTAGATAAACTAGAACAACATGGGATTAGAGGAATGGCAGGGAAATGGATACGAAGTTATTTAACTGGAAGAATTCAGTATGTAAACGTGGATCAATCCATGTCCACTAATCTTACTATTACTTGTGGTGTCCCTCAAGGTTCTGTTTAAGGACCTACATTGTTTAACATTTACATTAATGATGTATTTAAAGTATCAAAATGATTGAAACTTGTGTATGCTGATGACACAAATGTGTTTTATAGCAATGATAGTTATGATATTCTAATTAGCAATATTAATGAGGAACTGCAGATAATTAAGAAATGGCTTAATAGCAACAAACTATCATTAAACCTAAACAAAACAAAAGTTAGAATATTTGGCAATCATAAAGAAAATCAACAAATAGATATAAATGGAGTATCAATAGAAAGAGTTCACAAAAACACATTTTTAAGATTAATAATTGATTCCAAACTATCTTGGAAATCTCACATAAGACCCCCATAAAAAAGTCTCAAAAAACATCTTAATGATAAATAAATATAATCACTATCTCCACTACAAAACGTATGCTTGTATTGCTCATTGATATGTCCTTACATCACACTGTAACGAAGTATGAGGAAATAATTCCAAATCCCCATTTTGTCCATTATACACACTACAAAAACGTGCAATTAGGATCATACGTAAGGCAGGTCATCTGGAGCATATTAATCAGCTTTTCACACAGTCCATATTACTTCAATTACAGGATCTCATAACTTATCAAACAGCTCAAATACTATATAAAGAATAACTTATTACCATACAATATCCAGAGCCTGTTTATATTGAGAGATAAGTCCCAGAAACTAAGAGGAATTAGGAAATTGAAACAACCTATAATACCAACAAAAAGCAGAGAATTCTGTGTGTCGGTGTGTGGAGAAAAAATATGGAACAATATGGGCTTAGAACACAGACAATGCAAATATATATATATATATTTGTTCAAAAAAAGCTATGAATGTATGATATGGGAAAAATACAAGAACTTGTGGCGTGTGTATTATGACAGCATACATTGTTTATGTGCAAAAATAGACAAAAGACTGCAGAGTGAAAATGTGAAACTACATATGCAGATATAAACGTGTGGACACAAACTAATACTGTGATCATTACTCTGTTGATAGGGAATGTTGTGATGAACTTTAGCTGTGATTGATATTATTACAAGTTGCCACCATTGTAATAATTTATCTTTAAAGAATGAAGGGGCAGGTTTTAATAAGTAATGCTTCTGCCTGATTCCTTTCAAACATGGTTGTAATGTAGAGTGTATATTGTGCTCACAGTTAAATGTGTTACTACAGATGAGATTGTAATATAATTGTATGTAAAACTAACATGTTTGAATAAAAAAAACATGGTTGCTCTACAGGTTCAACAGGTAGCCTACAACTTTGCTGCTTTCTGCAGGTCACCTGTGTGCCTCATTGAGGTTTTCCCGTTTTTCTCTTGCAAACAGCCTGTAAGGACAGTTGTGACTAAAGCTTTATTTACTGACCTCAGAGTCTGCAGTCTGCAGTCTGGACTCTCCAGAAAACCACACAGATGAAGAACTCCTGAATTCTGCAGGTTCTGGTTGTTGCTCAGGTCCAGATCTGTCAGATTAGACGGGTTTTTCTTCAGAGCTGAACTCAGAGCTTCACAGCTGATCTCTGACAAACTGCAGTTTATCAACCTGAAATCAGACAGAAAAGTGTTCAGGATCAGAGATGCAGCTGCAGGTCCAGCTCAGTTTGGGTTCAGAGAAACTTTCAGCAGCAGAACTGATGGAAACACCTCCAGGTCAGCAAACAGGTCAGTACTTTATGTCTGAAAGCATCACTGACTTTAAAGAAGAACATTATCAAGCTGATCAAAGTCACAACATGAGAATAAAGATGAGAACTTAAGAACAAATCCAAAAGTTGTATTTGTCTGGAGGATTCAGTTTGAAACTGCAGCTGCTCTGTGAAATATGACGTTATATGAGCACGTTATCAGAGCTGCACGTGTTTGAAAATAATTCAGGAACTTTTAACAGAAATGTTTCTTTCACTGAGAATTGATGAGCTCAAACATGTGATTTTATTTAGGATTTCAATGTGTTTTTAACAACTCAGAACATGTGATGAAGGTCAAAAATGAAACTCTCAGTAAACTTCAGGTTCTGATCATTTCAGGAGTTTTGGGATTAAATAATAAACACTAGTTTGTTTCACAACAATTGTACTGGATCAGTGTTAGAACCAGAAGTGAATGTTGTTTCAAGAAACTGTATTTGACCCCTGAAGTCATGTTCCTCCATTTAACCATAGGCCTCCTCATCATCACCAACCTTCCTCATGTTTTCCTTCAACTGCATTCATTGAAGACAATAACACTGTTTCATTCGTGTGACTGATTCTATTTGAAAATCATGTTTCAAACCAAAAGCTCTCACTGTGTCTGTGTGTTCTGCATTCTTGATAGAAGATACCAGTTTGTTCATGTAAATGGACATTCCTCCCATTATAGTCGAGTTAGCCACTGAGTCCCACAGGGCTCAGTTCTAGGACCCATCCTGTTTATGCTTTACATGCTGCCTTTAGGGAATATAATCAGGAAACACAGGACTAATTTTCACTGTTATGCAGATGATACACAGTTGTATCTATCCATTAAAACTTACCAGAATGACCGCTTTTAGAATAACATAATGCCTGCATTAGTGACATCAAGATTTGAATGAGAGACTTTGGCCGTGACCTCGCCTTTGGCTCCTCCCGCTCCTGTCCTTGGCCGTGACCTCGCCTTTGGCTCTTCTCCCTCCTGTATTTGGATGTGACCTCGCCTTTGGCTCTCTTCCCGCTCTGTCCTGGCCGTGACCTCGCCTTTGGCTCTTCCCGCTCCTGTCCTTGGCCGTGACCTCGCCTTTGGCCCCTCCCGCTCCTGTCTTTGGCCGTGACCTCGACTTTGGCTCTTCCCACTCCTGTCTTTGGCCGTGACCTCGCCTTTGGCCCTCCCGCTCCTGTCTTTGGCCGTGACCTCGCCTTTGCCCCTCCCGCTCCTGTCTTTGGCCGTGACCTCGCCTTTGGCTCTTCCCGCTCCTGTCCTTGGCCGTGACCTCGCCTTTGGCTCTTCCAGCCCCTTTCTTGGCCGTGACCTCGCCTTTGCCCCTCCCGCTCCTGTCTTTGGTCGTGACCGCGCCTTTGGCCCTCGCGCTCCTGTCTTTGCCGTGACCTCACCTTGGCTCTTCCCGCTCCGTCCCTTGGCCGTGACTCCCTCCTTTGGCTCTTCTCCCTCCTGTCTTGGCTCTGACCTCGACTTTGGCTCTTCTCCCTCCTGTCTTTGGCTCTGACCTCGACTTTGGCTCTTCTCGCTTCTGTCTTTGGCCGTGACCTCGCCTTTGGCTCTTCCCGCCCTGTCTTTTGGCCGTGACCTCGCCTTTGGCTCTTCTCCCTCCTGTCTTTGGCCGTGACCCTCGCCTTTGGCTCTTCTCCCTCCTGTCTTTGGCCGTGACCTCGCCTTTGGCTCCCTCCCGCTCCTGTCCTGGCCCGTGACCTCGCCTTTGGCTCCTCCCGCTCCTGTCCTTGCCGTGACCTCGCCTTTGGCTCCTCCCGCTCCTGTCTCCTTGGCCGTGACCTCGCCTTTGGCTCTTCCCGCTCCGTCTTTGGCGTGACCTCACCTTTGGCTCTTCCGCTCCTGTCTTGGCCGTGGACCTCGACTTTGGCTCTTCGCGCTCCTGTCTTTGGCCGTGGACCTCGCCTTTGGCTCTTCCTGCTCCTGTCTTTGGCCGTGACCTCGCCTTTGACTCTTCCCGCTCCTGTCCTTGGCCGTGACCTCGCCTTTGGCCCCCTCCCGCTCCTGTCTTTGGCCGTGACCTCGACTTTGGCCCTGGCTGTCCTGCGCTCCTGTCTTGGCCGTTACCTCGCCTTTGGCTCTTCTCCCTCCTGTCTTTGGCCGTGAACCTCGCCTTTGGATCTCTCCCCTCCTGTCCTTGGCCGTGACCATCGCCTTTGGCTCTTCCAGCCCCTGTCTTTGGTCGTGACCGCGCCTTTGGCCCCTCGCGCTCCTGTCTTTGGCCGTGACCTCACCTTTGGCTCTTCCCGCTCCTGTCCTTGGCCGTGACCTCGCCTTTGGCTCTTCTCTCTCCTCCCTGTCTTTGGCTCTGACCTCGCCTTGGCTCTTTCCCGCTCCTGTCTTTGGCCGTGACCTCGCCTTTGGCTCTTCTCCCTCCTGTCTTTGGCCTGTGACCTCGCCTTTGACTCTTCCCGCTCCTGTCTTTGGCCGTGACCTCGACTTTGACTCTTCCCGCTCCTGTCTTTGCCGTGACCTCGCCTTTGGCTCTTCTCCCTCCTGTCTTTGGCCGTGACCTCGCCTTTGGCCCTTCCCCGCTCCTGTCTTTGGCCGTGACCTCGCCTTTGGCTCTCCCGCTCCTGTCTTTGGCCGTGACCTCGCCTTTGACTCTTCCCGCTCCTGTCTTTGGCCGTGACCTCTCCTTTGCTCTTCCGCTCCTGTCCTTGGCCGTGACCTCGCCTTTGGCTCCTCCCGCTCCTGTCCTTGTGGCCGTGACCTCGCCTTTGGCTCTCTCCCTCCTGTCTTTGGCCTGACCTCGCCTTGGCCTCTCCCTCCCCGCTCCTGTCTTTGCCGTGACCTCGCCTTTGACTCTTCCCGCTCCTGTCTTTGGCCGTGACCTCGCCTTTGGCTCTCCCCGCTCCTGTCTTTGGCCGTGACTTTTTTTATTTATACTTAGCTGTTATCTTAACTTGTAGCTGTTTATCTAGATGTGTTTGTTTATTAGACATATACTTGTTATTCAACCATGTAGTTATAGCATTAATTAAGCTCACTTTTCTTTAATATTTCTAGTACTTCACCTGTCCGTTCGGGGTTGAGGATCTCCCCTTCGTGTGGGAAACCCTGAGGTTTCTTAGTTTTTTTCCCCCTAAAAAAGTTAGGGGTTTTTTTATGGGTTTTTCCTCACCGCGAAGGAGGGTGTAAGGACAGAGATGTCTGTTCAGCTTAGTCTGTTTTATAACCAGCTATTGTTTACTTTTACATGTTTAATAAATATTTTTGCTTCTTGCAATAATATTATAATCAGTCCATTGAGACGGCTATGGCTGTAATATTGGGCTATATAAACAAAATTGAATTGAAATTGAATTGAATTGAATTGAACTGAAGACAGAAGTTCAAGATGTCAGTAACGCTTCCCTCACAGGATGTGAAACTGACTTCAAAAGTGAGGTGGGGATGGGATCAAGAGAACAGGTTTGGTTTTCCTTTTGGACATCACCTGTTTTACTGTGGTTCTGCAGATATTGGTTCTTAGGGAGTGTCTAGATATGATAATCCTCTTTAAAACAGTACAGTGTATTGGATATTAGCAGTTAAAATATTGGCTCCAAGGGGAATGGGGGGGGAGGGACCACATGTCTCAGTTCTCCTCACACTGAGACATGTGGTCCAGACAGTCGTTTTCTTTATTTAATGGCTGATGGGGGTCTTAACCAACACCATGCAGTGAATGCATGTGCTCCTCTGCAACAGAACAGATAGAGAGCTCTCACTTCCAAAACACCAACCAGGCCTCGCTCCTTTTGTCATTTAGCCAAAGCTCATCTTCCATAGTCTTGAGATTATGTCTGAATTCTCTCACTACTCTCTAACCCTAAAGATTTCATAGAGCCAGACTATCCAGTGTCTTAAGCAGTTCAAACAGAAGCTCACTGCTTTATTTTTTTAACCTAAATATGTCAGTCATCATGTACTGTAGCAGGATTAACTGGCTCAGGTGTGGCAGGCGGTGGGTCACATGGGGCGCTATTAAAACGACCAAAGCACCACACTAGCCATCATGG
>BOLG01001623.1:0-35910 GCA_016861445.1 Oryzias woworae
TATGACAGTTGATTGGCTAAAGATGATTGCATCAGAGCAGTAGTAGCCCTAAATTGTGTCATCACAGCTGATTGGCTGTAGATGATGTGATTACAGCTGATTGGCTAAAGAGGATTGCATCAGAACAGTTTGGCCTTATATGATGTCATCACAGCTGATTGGCTGTAGATGTTGTGATCACAACTGATTGGCTGAAGATGATTGCATCAAAACAGTTAAGCCCTGAATGATATAATCACAGCCGATTTGCTGTAGATGATGTGATCACAGTCGATTTGCTAAAGTTGATTGCATCAAAGCAGTTTGGCCTTAAATGATAACATTCACATTTCATTGGCTCTAGATAACGTGGTCACAGCTGATTGGCTACAGATAATTGCATCAGAGGAATTTTGCCATAAAAGAGATAATCACAGATGATTGGCTGTAGATTATGTGATCACAGCTGATTGGCTGAAGATGATTGCATTAAAGCAGTTTAGCCCTGAATGATATCATCACAGCCGATTTGCTGTAGATAATGTGATCACAGTGGATTGGCTAAAGTTGATTGCATCAGAGCAGTTTAGCCCTAAATTGTGTCATCACAGCTGATTGGCTGTAGATGATGTGATTACAGCTGATTGGCTAAAGATGATGTCATCTAAGCTGATTGGCTAAAGATGATTGCATCAGAGCAGTTTGGCCATAAAAGAGATTATCACAGGTGATTGGCTGTAGGTGATGTCATCACAGCTGATTGGCTGTAGATGATGTGATCACAGCTGATTGGCTAAAGATGATTGCATCAGAACAGTATAGCCTTAAATGATATCATCACAGCTGATTGGCTGTAGATGATGTGATGACAGTTGATTGGCTAAAGATGATTGCATCAGAGCAGTATAGCCTGAAATGATATCATCACAGCTGATTGGCTGTAGATGATGTGATCACGGGTTTTTGGCTAAAGTTGATTGCATCAGAGCAGTTTAGCCCTAAATGATATGATCACAGCTGATTGGTTGTTGATGATGTGATGACAGTTGATTGGCTAAAGATGATTGCATCAGAGCAGTTTAGCCCTAAATTGTGTCATCACAGCTGATTGGCTGTAGATGATGTGATTACAGCTGATTGGCTAAAGAGGATTGCATCAGAACAGTTTGGCCTTATATGATGTCATCACAGCTGATTGGCTGTAGATGTTGTGATCACAACTGATTGGCTGAAGATGATTGCATCAAAACAGTTAAGCCCTGAATGATATAATCACAGCCGATTTGCTGTAGATGATGTGATCACAGTCGATTTGCTAAAGTTGATTGCATCAAAGCAGTTTGGCCTTAAATGATAACATCACATTTCATTGGCTCTAGATGACGTGGTCACAGCTGATTGGCTACAGATAATTGCATCAGAGGAATTTTGCCATAAAAGAGACAATCACAGATGATTGGCTGTAGATTATGTGATCACAGCTGATTGGCTGAAGATGATTGCATCAGAACAGTATAGCCTTAAATGATATCATCACAGCTGATTGGCTGTAGATGATGTGATGACAGTTGATTGGCTAAGATGATTGCATCAGAGCAGTATAGCCTGAAATGATATCATCACAGCTGATTGGCTGTAGATTGATGTGATCACGGGTTTTTGGCTAAAGTTGATTGCATCAGAGCAGTTTAGCCCTAAATGATATGATCACAGCTGATTGGCTGTTGATGATGTTATGACAGTTGATTGGCTAAAGATGATTGCATCAGAGCAGTTTAGCCCTAAATTGTGTCATCACAGCTGATTGGCTGTAGATGATGTGATTACAGCTGATTGGCTAAAGAGGATTGCATCAGAACAGTTTGGCCTTATATGATGTCATCACAGCTGATTGGCTGTAGATGTTGTGATCACAACTGATTGGCTGAAGATGATTGCATCAAAACAGTTAAGCCCTGAATGATATAATCACAGCCGATTTGCTGTAGATGATGTGATCACAGTCGATTTGCTAAAGTTGATTGCATCAAAGCAGTTTGGCCTTAAATGATAACATCACATTTCATTGGCTCTAGATGACGTGGTCACAGCTGATTGGCTACAGATAATTGCATCAGAGGAATTTTGCCATAAAAGAGATAATCACAGATGATTGGCTGTAGATTATGTGATCACAGCTGATTGGCTGAAGATGATTGCATCAGAACAGTATAGCCTTAAATGATATCATCACAGCTGATTGGCTGTAGATGATGTGATGACAGTTGATTGGCTAAAGATGATTGCATCAGAGCAGTATAGCCTGAAATGATATCATCACAGCTGATTGGCTGTAGATGATGTGATCACGGGTTTTTGGCTAAAGTTGATTGCATCAGAGCAGTTTAGCCCTAAATGATATGATCACAGCTGATTGGTTGTTGATGATGTTATGACAGTTGATTGGCTAAAGATGATTGCATCAGAGCAGTTTAGCCCTAAATTGTGTCATCACAGCTGATTGGCTGTAGATGATGTGATTACAGCTGATTGGCTAAAGAGGATTGCATCAGAACAGTTTGGCCTTATATGATGTCATCACAGCTGATTGGCTGTAGATGTTGTGATCACAACTGATTGGCTGAAGATGATTGCATCAAAGCAGTTTAGCCCTGAATGATATAATCACAGCCGATTTGCTGTAGATGATGTGATCACAGTCGATTTGCTAAAGTTGATTGCATCAGAGCAGTTTGGCCTTAAATGATAACATCACATTTCATTGGCTCTAGATGACGTGGTCACAGCTGATTGGCTACAGATAATTGCATCAGAGGAATTTTGCCATAAAAGAGATAATCACAGATGATTGGCTGTAGATTATGTGATCACAGCTGATTGGCTGAAGATGATTGCATAAAAGCAGTTTAGCCCTGAATGATATCATCACAGCCGATTTGCTGTAGATAATGTGATCACAGTGGATTGGCTAAAGTTGATTGCATCAGAGCAGTTTAGCCCTAAATTGTGTCATCACAGCTGATTGGCTGTAGATGATATGATCAAAGCTGATTGGCTAAAGATGATTCCATAAAAGCAGTTTAGCCCTAAATGACATCATCACAGCTGATTGGCTGTAGATGGTGTGATCAGAGCTGATTGGCTAAAGATGATTGCATCAGAGCAGTTTAGCCCTAAATTGTGTCATCACAGCTGATTGGCTGTAGATGATGTGATTACAGCTGATTGGCTAAAGATGATTGCATCAGAGCAGTATAGCCTTAAATGATATCATCGCATCTGATTGGCTGTAGATGATGTGATCACGGGTAATTGGCTACAGATAATTGCATCAGAGGAGTTTTGCCATAAAAGAGATAATCACAGATGATTGGCTGTAGATGATGTTAATATCACAGCTGATTGGCTAAAGTTGACAGCATCATAGCAGTTTAGCCCTAAATTATATGATCACAGCTGATTGGCTGTAGATGTTGTGATCACAACTGATTGGCTACAGATAATTGCATCAGAGGAGTTTTGCCATAATAGAGATATTCACAGCTGAGTGGCTGTAGATGATGTGATCACAGCTGATTGGCTAAAGATGATTGCATCAGAGCAGTTTGGCCATATAAGAGATTATTACAGGTGATTGGCTGTAGATGATGTCATCACAGCTGATTGGCTGTAGATGATGTGGTCACCGCTGATTGGCTAAAGATGATTGCGTCAGAGCAGTATAGCCTTAAATGATATCATCACAGCTGATTGGCTATAGATAATGTGATAACAGATGATTGGCTAAAGATGATTGCATCAGAGCAGTACAGCCTTAAATGATATCATCACAGCTGATTGGCTGTAGATGATATGATGACAGTTGATTGGCTAAAGAGGATTGCATCAGAGCAGTTTAGCCCTAAATGATATGATCACAGCTGATTGGCTGTAGATGATGTGATTACAGCTGATTGGCTAAAGAGGATTGCATCAGAACAGTTTGGCCTTATATGATATCATCACAGCTGATTGGCTCTAGATGATGTCATCTAAGCTGATTGGCTAAAGATCATTGCATCAGAGCAGTATAGCCTTAAATGATATCATCACAGCTGATTGGCTGTAGATGATGTGATTACAGCTGATTGGCTAAAGAGGATTGCATCAGAACAGTTTGGCCTTATATGATGTCATCACAGCTGATTGGCTGTAGATGTTGTGATCACAACTGATTGGCTGAAGATGATTGCATCAAAGCAGTTTAGCCCTGAATGACATCATCACAGCCGATTTGCTGTGGATGATGTGATCACAGTCGATTGGCTAAAGTTGATTGCATCAGAGCAGTTTGGCCTTAAATGATAACATCACATTTCATTGGCTCTAGATGACGTGGTCACAGCTGATTGGCTACAGATAATTGCATCAGAGGAGTTTTGCCATAAAAGAGATAATCACAGATGATTGGCTGTAGATTATGTGATCACAGCTGATTGGCTGAAGATGATTGCATCAAAGCAGTTTAGCCCTGAATGATATCATCACAGCCGATTTGCTGTAGATAATGTGATCACAGTGGATTGGCTAAAGTTGATTGCATCAGAGCAGTTTAGCCCTAAATTGTGTCATCACAGCTGATTGGCTGTAGATGATGTGATTACAGCTGATTGGCTAAAGATGATTCCATCAGAGCAGTTTAGCCCTAAATTGTGTCATCACAGCTGATTGGCTGTAGATGATGTGGTCACAGCTGATTGGCTAAAGATGATTGCGTCAGAGCAGTATAGCCTTAAATGATATCATCACAGCTGATTGGCTGTAGATGATATGATGACAGTTGATTGGCTAAAGAGGATTGCATCAGAGCAGTTTAGCCCTAAATGATATGATCACAGCTGATTGGCTGTAGATGATGTGATTACAGCTGATTGGCTAAAGAGGATTGCATCAGAACAGTTTGGCCTTATATGATAACATCACAGCTGATTGGCTCTAGATGATGTCATCTAAGCTGATTGGCTAAAGATCATTGCATCAGAGCAGTATAGCCTTAAATGATATCATCACAGCTGATTGGCTGTAGATGATGTGATTACAGCTGATTGGCTAAAGAGGATTGCATCAGAACAGTTTGGCCTTATATGATGTCATCACAGCTGATTGGCTGTAGATGTTGTGATCACAACTGATTGGCTGAAGATGATTGCATCAAAGCAGTTTAGCCCTGAATGACATCATCACAGCCGATTTGCTGTGGATGATGTGATCACAGTCGATTGGCTAAAATTGATTGCATCAGAGCAGTTTGGCCTTAAATAATAACATCACATTTCATTGGCTCTAGATGACGTGGTCACAGCTGATTGGCTACAGATAATTGCATCAGAGGAGTTTTGCCATAAAAGAGATAATCACAGATGATTGGCTGTAGATTATGTGATCACAGCTGATTGGCTGAAGATGATTGCATCAAAGCAGTTTAGCCCTGAATGATATCATCACAGCCGATTTGCTGTAGATAATGTGATCACAGTGGATTGGCTAAAGTTGATTGCATCAGAGCAGTTTAGCCCTAAAATGTGTCATCACAGCTGATTGGCTGTAGATGATGTGATTACAGCTGATTGGCTAAAGATGATTCCATCAAAGCAGTTTAGCCCTAAATGACATCATCACAGCTGATTGGCTGTAGATGGTGTGATCAGAGCTGATTGGCTAAAGATGATTGCATCAGAGCAGTTTAGCCCTAAATTGTGTCATCACAGCTGATTGGCTGTAGATGATGTGATTACAGCTGATTGGCTAAAGATGATTGCATCAGAGCAGTATAGCCTTAAATGATATCATCGCATCTGATTGGCTGTAGATGATGTGATCACGGGTAATTGGCTACAGATAATTGCATCAGAGGAGTTTTGCCATAAAAGAGATAATCACAGATGATTGGCTGTAGATGATGTTAATATCACAGCTGATTGGCTAAAGTTGACAGCATCATAGCAGTTTAGCCCTAAATTATATGATCACAGCTGATTGGCTGTAGATGTTGTGATCACAACTGATTGGCTACAGATAATTGCATCAGAGGAGTTTTGCCATAAAAGAGATATTCACAGCTGAGTGGCTGTAGATGATGTGATCACAGCTGATTGGCTAAAGATGATTGCATCAGAGCAGTTTGGCCATATAAGAGATTATTACAGGTGATTGGCTGTAGATGATGTCATCACAGCTGATTGGCTGTAGATGATATGATGACAGTTGATTGGCTAAAGAGGATTGCATCAGAGCAATTTAGCCCTAAATGATATGATCACAGCTGATTGGCTGTAGATGATGTGATTACAGCTGATTGGCTAAAGAGGATTGCATCAGAACAGTTTGGCCTTATATGATATCATCACAGCTGATTGGCTCTAGATGATGTCATCTAAGCTGATTGGCTAAAGATCATTGCATCAGAGCAGTATAGCCTTAAATGATATCATCACAGCTGATTGGCTGTAGATGATGTGATTACAGCTGATTGGCTAAAGAGGATTGCATCAGAACAGTTTGGCCTTATATGATGTCATCACAGCTGATTGGCTGTAGATGTTGTGATCACAACTGATTGGCTGAAGATGATTGCATCAAAGCAGTTTAGCCCTGAATGACATCATCACAGCCGATTTGCTGTGGATGATGTGATCACAGTCGATTGGCTAAAGTTGATTGCATCAGAGCAGTTTGGCCTTAAATGATAACATCACATTTCATTGGCTCTAGATGACGTGGTCACAGCTGATTGGCTACAGATAATTGCATCAGAGGAGTTTTGCCATAAAAGAGATAATCACAGATGATTGGCTGTAGATTATGTGATCACAGCTGATTGGCTGAAGATGATTGCATCAAAGCAGTTTAGCCCTGAATGATATCATCACAGCCGATTTGCTGTAGATAATGTGATCACAGTGGATTGGCTAAAGTTGATTGCATCAGAGCAGTTTAGCCCTAAATTGTGTCATCACAGCTGATTGGCTGTAGATGATGTGATTACAGCTGATTGGCTAAAGATGATTCCATCAGAGCAGTTTAGCCCTAAATTGTGTCATCACAGCTGATTGGCTGTAGATGATGTGGTCACAGCTGATTGGCTAAAGATGATTGCGTCAGAGCAGTATAGCCTTAAATGATATCATCACAGCTGATTGGCTGTAGATGATATGATGACAGTTGATTGGCTAAAGAGGATTGCATCAGAGCAGTTTAGCCCTAAATGATATGATCACAGCTGATTGGCTGTAGATGATGTGATTACAGCTGATTGGCTAAAGAGGATTGCATCAGAACAGTTTGGCCTTATATGATAACATCACAGCTGATTGGCTCTAGATGATGTCATCTAAGCTGATTGGCTAAAGATCATTGCATCAGAGCAGTATAGCCTTAAATGATATCATCACAGCTGATTGGCTGTAGATGTTGTGATCACAACTGATTGGCTGAAGATGATTGCATCAAAGCAGTTTAGCCCTGAATGACATCATCACAGCCGATTTGCTGTGGATGATGTGATCACAGTCGATTGGCTAAAGTTGATTGCATCAGAGCAGTTTGGCCTTAAATAATAACATCACATTTCATTGGCTCTAGATGACGTGGTCACAGCTGATTGGCTACAGATAATTGCATCAGAGGAGTTTTGCCATAAAAGAGATAATCACAGATGATTGGCTGTAGATGATTGCATCAGAGCAGTACAGCCTTAAATGATATCATCACAGCTGATTGGCTGTAGATGATATGATGACAGTTGATTGGCTAAAGAGGATTGCATCAGAGCAGTTTAGCCCTAAATGATATGATCACAAGCTGATTGGCTGTAGATGATGTGATCACAGATGATTGGCTAAAGATGATTGCATCAGAGCAGTACAGCCTTAAATGATATCATCACAGCTGATTGGCTGTAGATGATATGATGACAGTTGATTGGCTAAAGAGGATTGCATCAGAGCAGTTTAGCCCTAAATGATATGATCACAGCTGATTGGCTGTAGATGATGTGATTACAGCTGATTGGCTAAAGAGGATTGCATCAGAACAGTTTGGCCTTATATGATATCATCACAGCTGATTGGCTCTAGATGATGTCATCTAAGCTGATTGGCTAAAGATCATTGCATCAGAGCAGTATAGCCTTAAATGATATCATCACAGCTGATTGGCTGTAGATGATGTGATTACAGCTGATTGGCTAAAGAGGATTGCATCAGAACAGTTTGGCCTTATATGATGTCATCACAGCTGATTGGCTGTAGATGTTGTGATCACAACTGATTGGCTGAAGATGATTGCATCAAAGCAGTTTAGCCCTGAATGACATCATCACAGCCGATTTGCTGTGGATGATGTGATCACAGTCGATTGGCTAAAGTTGATTGCATCAGAGCAGTTTGGCCTTAAATGATAACATCACATTTCATTGGCTCTAGATGACGTGGTCACAGCTGATTGGCTACAGATAATTGCATCAGAGGAGTTTTGCCATAAAAGAGATAATCACAGATGATTGGCTGTAGATTATGTGATCACAGCTGATTGGCTGAAGATGATTGCATCAAAGCAGTTTAGCCCTGAATGATATCATCACAGCCGATTTGCTGTAGATAATGTGATCACAGTGGATTGGCTAAAGTTGATTGCATCAGAGCAGTTTAGCCCTAAATTGTGTCATCACAGCTGATTGGCTGTAGATGATGTGATTACAGCTGATTGGCTAAAGATGATTCCATCAGAGCAGTTTAGCCCTAAATTGTGTCATCACAGCTGATTGGCTGTAGATGATGTGGTCACAGCTGATTGGCTAAAGATGATTGCGTCAGAGCAGTATAGCCTTAAATGATATCATCACAGCTGATTGGCTGTAGATGATATGATGACAGTTGATTGGCTAAAGAGGATTGCATCAGAGCAGTTTAGCCCTAAATGATATGATCACAGCTGATTGGCTGTAGATGATGTGATTACAGCTGATTGGCTAAAGAGGATTGCATCAGAACAGTTTGGCCTTATATGATAACATCACAGCTGATTGGCTCTAGATGATGTCATCTAAGCTGATTGGCTAAAGATCATTGCATCAGAGCAGTATAGCCTTAAATGATATCATCACAGCTGATTGGCTGTAGATGATGTGATTACAGCTGATTGGCTAAAGAGGATTGCATCAGAACAGTTTGGCCTTATATGATGTCATCACAGCTGATTGGCTGTAGATGTTGTGATCACAACTGATTGGCTGAAGATGATTGCATCAAAGCAGTTTAGCCCTGAATGACATCATCACAGCCGATTTGCTGTGGATGATGTGATCACAGTCGATTGGCTAAAGTTGATTGCATCAGAGCAGTTTGGCCTTAAATAATAACATCACATTTCATTGGCTCTAGATGACGTGGTCACAGCTGATTGGCTACAGATAATTGCATCAGAGGAGTTTTGCCATAAAAGAGATAATCACAGATGATTGGCTGTAGATTATGTGATCACAGCTGATTGGCTGAAGATGATTGCATCAAAGCAGTTTAGCCCTGAATGATATCATCACAGCCGATTTGCTGTAGATAATGTGATCACAGTCGATTGGCTAAAGTTGATTGCATCAGAGCAGTTTAGCCCTAAATTGTGTCATCACAGCTGATTGGCTGTAGATGATGTGATTACAGCTGATTGGCTAAAGATGATTCCATCAAAGCAGTTTAGCCCTAAATGACATCATCACAGCTGATTGGCTGTAGATGGTGTGATCAGAGCTGATTGGCTAAAGATGATTGCATCAGAGCAGTTTAGCCCTAAATTGTGTCATCACAGCTGATTGGCTGTAGATGATGTGATTACAGCTGATTGGCTAAAGATGATTGCATCAGAGCAGTATAGCCTTAAATGATATCATCGCATCTGATTGGCTGTAGATGATGTGATCACGGGTAATTGGCTACAGATAATTGCATCAGAGGAGTTTTGCCATAAAAGAGATAATCACAGATGATTGGCTGTAGATGATGTTAATATCACAGCTGATTGGCTAAAGTTGACAGCATCATAGCAGTTTAGCCCTAAATTATATGATCACAGCTGATTGGCTGTAGATGTTGTGATCACAACTGATTGGCTACAGATAATTGCATCAGAGGAGTTTTGCCATAATAGAGATATTCACAGCTGAGTGGCTGTAGATGATGTGATCACAGCTGATTGGCTAAAGATGATTGCATCAGAGCAGTTTGGCCATATAAGAGATTATTACAGGTGATTGGCTGTAGATGATGTCATCACAGCTGATTGGCTGTAGATGATGTGGTCACAGCTGATTGGCTAAAGATGATTGCGTCAGAGCAGTATAGCCTTAAATGATATCATCACAGCTGATTGGCTATAGATAATGTGATAACAGATGATTGGCTAAAGATGATTGCATCAGAGCAGTACAGCCTTAAATGATATCATCACAGCTGATTGGCTGTAGATGATATGATGACAGTTGATTGGCTAAAGAGGATTGCATCAGAGCAGTTTAGCCCTAAATGATATGATCACAGCTGATTGGCTGTAGATGATGTGATTACAGCTGATTGGCTAAAGAGGATTGCATCAGAACAGTTTGGCCTTATATGATATCATCACAGCTGATTGGCTCTAGATGATGTCATCTAAGCTGATTGGCTAAAGATCATTGCATCAGAGCAGTATAGCCTTAAATGATATCATCACAGCTGATTGGCTGTAGATGATGTGATTACAGCTGATTGGCTAAAGAGGATTGCATCAGAACAGTTTGGCCTTATATGATGTCATCACAGCTGATTGGCTGTAGATGTTGTGATCACAACTGATTGGCTGAAGATGATTGCATCAAAGCAGTTTAGCCCTGAATGACATCATCACAGCCGATTTGCTGTGGATGATGTGATCACAGTCGATTGGCTAAAGTTGATTGCATCAGAGCAGTTTGGCCTTAAATGATAACATCACATTTCATTGGCTCTAGATGACGTGGTCACAGCTGATTGGCTACAGATAATTGCATCAGAGGAGTTTTGCCATAAAAGAGATAATCACAGATGATTGGCTGTAGATTATGTGATCACAGCTGATTGGTTGAAGATGATTGCATCAAAGCAGTTTAGCCCTGAATGATATCATCACAGCCGATTTGCTGTAGATAATGTGATCACAGTCGATTGGCTAAAGTTGATTGCATCAGAGCAGTTTAGCCCTAAATTGTGTCATCACAGCTGATTGGCTGTAGATGATGTGATTACAGCTGATTGGCTAAAGATGATTCCATCAGAGCAGTTTAGCCCTAAATTGTGTCATCACAGCTGATTGGCTGTAGATGATGTGGTCACAGCTGATTGGCTAAAGATGATTGCGTCAGAGCAGTATAGCCTTAAATGATATCATCACAGCTGATTGGCTGTAGATGATATGATGACAGTTGATTGGCTAAAGAGGATTGCATCAGAGCAGTTTAGCCCTAAATGATATGATCACAGCTGATTGGCTGTAGATGATGTGATTACAGCTGATTGGCTAAAGAGGATTGCATCAGAACAGTTTGGCCTTATATGATAACATCACAGCTGATTGGCTCTAGATGATGTCATCTAAGCTGATTGGCTAAAGATCATTGCATCAGAGCAGTATAGCCTTAAATGATATCATCACAGCTGATTGGCTGTAGATGTTGTGATCACAACTGATTGGCTGAAGATGATTGCATCAAAGCAGTTTAGCCCTGAATGACATCATCACAGCCGATTTGCTGTGGATGATGTGATCACAGTCGATTGGCTAAAGTTGATTGCATCAGAGCAGTTTGGCCTTAAATAATAACATCACATTTCATTGGCTCTAGATGACGTGGTCACAGCTGATTGGCTACAGATAATTGCATCAGAGGAGTTTTGCCATAAAAGAGATAATCACAGATGATTGGCTGTAGATTATGTGATCACAGCTGATTGGCTGAAGATGATTGCATCAAAGCAGTTTAGCCCTGAATGATATCATCACAGCCGATTTGCTGTAGATAATGTGATCACAGTCGATTGGCTAAAGTTGATTGCATCAGAGCAGTTTAGCCCTAAAATGTGTCATCACAGCTGATTGGCTGTAGATGATGTGATTACAGCTGATTGGCTAAAGATGATTCCATCAAAGCAGTTTAGCCCTAAATGACATCATCACAGCTGATTGGCTGTAGATGGTGTGATCAGAGCTGATTGGCTAAAGATGATTGCATCAGAGCAGTTTAGCCCTAAATTGTGTCATCACAGCTGATTGGCTGTAGATGATGTGATTACAGCTGATTGGCTAAAGATGATTGCATCAGAGCAGTATAGCCTTAAATGATATCATCGCATCTGATTGGCTGTAGATGATGTGATCACGGGTAATTGGCTACAGATAATTGCATCAGAGGAGTTTTGCCATAAAAGAGATAATCACAGATGATTGGCTGTAGATGATGTTAATATCACAGCTGATTGGCTAAAGTTGACAGCATCATAGCAGTTTAGCCCTAAATTATATGATCACAGCTGATTGGCTGTAGATGTTGTGATCACAACTGATTGGCTACAGATAATTGCATCAGAGGAGTTTTGCCATAATAGAGATATTCACAGCTGAGTGGCTGTAGATGATGTGATCACAGTTGATTGGCTAAAGATGATTGCATCAGAGCAGTTTGGCCATATAAGAGATTATTACAGGTGATTGGCTGTAGATGATGTCATCACAGCTGATTGGCTGTAGATGATGTGGTCACAGCTGATTGGCTAAAGATGATTGCGTCAGAGCAGTATAGCCTTAAATGATATCATCACAGCTGATTGGCTATAGATAATGTGATAACAGATGATTGGCTAAAGATGATTGCATCAGAGCAGTACAGCCTTAAATGATATCATCACAGCTGATTGGCTGTAGATGATATGATGACAGTTGATTGGCTAAAGAGGATTGCATCAGAGCAGTTTAGCCCTAAATGATATGATCACAGCTGATTGGCTGTAGATGATGTGATTACAGCTGATTGGCTAAAGAGGATTGCATCAGAACAGTTTGGCCTTATATGATATCATCACAGCTGATTGGCTCTAGATGATGTCATCTAAGCTGATTGGCTAAAGATCATTGCATCAGAGCAGTATAGCCTTAAATGATATCATCACAGCTGATTGGCTGTAGATGATGTGATTACAGCTGATTGGCTAAAGAGGATTGCATCAGAACAGTTTGGCCTTATATGATGTCATCACAGCTGATTGGCTGTAGATGTTGTGATCACAACTGATTGGCTGAAGATGATTGCATCAAAGCAGTTTAGCCCTGAATGACATCATCACAGCCGATTTGCTGTGGATGATGTGATCACAGTCGATTGGCTAAAGTTGATTGCATCAGAGCAGTTTGGCCTTAAATGATAACATCACATTTCATTGGCTCTAGATGACGTGGTCACAGCTGATTGGCTACAGATAATTGCATCAGAGGAGTTTTGCCATAAAAGAGATAATCACAGATGATTGGCTGTAGATTATGTGATCACAGCTGATTGGCTGAAGATGATTGCATCAAAGCAAATTAGCCCTGAATGATATCATCACAGCCGATTTGCTGTAGATAATGTGATCACAGTGGATTGGCTAAAGTTGATTGCATCAGAGCAGTTTAGCCCTAAATTGTGTCATCACAGCTGATTGGCTGTAGATGATGTGATTACAGCTGATTGGCTAAAGATGATTCCATCAGAGCAGTTTAGCCCTAAATTGTGTCATCACAGCTGATTGGCTGTAGATGATGTGGTCACAGCTGACTGGCTAAAGATGATTGCGTCAGAGCAGTATAGCCTTAAATGATATCATCACAGCTGATTGGCTGTAGATGATATGATGACAGTTGATTGGCTAAAGAGGATTGCATCAGAGCAGTTTAGCCCTAAATGATATGATCACAGCTGATTGGCTGTAGATGATGTGATTACAGCTGATTGGCTAAAGAGGATTGCATCAGAACAGTTTGGCCTTATATGATAACATCACAGCTGATTGGCTCTAGATGATGTCATCTAAGCTGATTGGCTAAAGATCATTGCATCAGAGCAGTATAGCCTTAAATGATATCATCACAGCTGATTGGCTGTAGATGATGTGATTACAGCTGATTGGCTAAAGAGGATTGCATCAGAACAGTTTGGCCTTATATGATGTCATCACAGCTGATTGGCTGTAGATGTTGTGATCACAACTGATTGGCTGAAGATGATTGCATCAAAGCAGTTTAGCCCTGAATGACATCATCACAGCCGATTTGCTGTGGATGATGTGATCACAGTCGATTGGCTAAAGTTGATTGCATCAGAGCAGTTTGGCCTTAAATAATAACATCACATTTCATTGGCTCTAGATGACGTGGTCACAGCTGATTGGCTACAGATAATTGCATCAGAGGAGTTTTGCCATAAAAGAGATAATCACAAATGATTGGCTGTAGATTATGTGATCACAGCTGATTGGCTGAAGATGATTGCATCAAAGCAGTTTAGCCCTGAATGATATCATCACAGCCGATTTGCTGTAGATAATGTGATCACAGTCGATTGGCTAAAGTTGATTGCATCAGAGCAGTTTAGCCCTAAAATGTGTCATCACAGCTGATTGGCTGTAGATGATGTGATTACAGCTGATTGGCTAAAGATGATTCCATCAAAGCAGTTTAGCCCTAAATGACATCATCACAGCTGATTGGCTGTAGATGGTGTGATCAGAGCTGATTGGCTAAAGATGATTGCATCAGAGCAGTTTAGCCCTAAATTGTGTCATCACAGCTGATTGGCTGTAGATGATGTGATTACAGCTGATTGGCTAAAGATGATTGCATCAGAGCAGTATAGCCTTAAATGATATCATCGCATCTGATTGGCTGTAGATGATGTGATCACGGGTAATTGGCTACAGATAATTGCATCAGAGGAGTTTTGCCATAAAAGAGATAATCACAGATGATTGGCTGTAGATGATGTTAATATCACAGCTGATTGGCTAAAGTTGACAGCATCATAGCAGTTTAGCCCTAAATTATATGATCACAGCTGATTGGCTGTAGATGTTGTGATCACAACTGATTGGCTACAGATAATTGCATCAGAGGAGTTTTGCCATAATAGAGATATTCACAGCTGAGTGGCTGTAGATGATGTGATCACAGCTGATTGGCTAAAGATGATTGCATCAGAGCAGTTTGGCCATATAAGAGATTATTACAGGTGATTGGCTGTAGATGATGTCATCACAGCTGATTGGCTGTAGATGATGTGGTCACAGCTGATTGGCTAAAGATGATTGCGTCAGAGCAGTATAGCCTTAAATGATATCATCACAGCTGATTGGCTATAGATAATGTGATAACAGATGATTGGCTAAAGATGATTGCATCAGAGCAGTACAGCCTTAAATGATATCATCACAGCTGATTGGCTGTAGATGATATGATGACAGTTGATTGGCTAAAGAGGATTGCATCAGAGCAGTTTAGCCCTAAATGATATGATCACAGCTGATTGGCTGTAGATGATGTGATTACAGCTGATTGGCTAAAGAGGATTGCATCAGAACAGTTTGGCCTTATATGATATCATCACAGCTGATTGGCTCTAGATGATGTCATCTAAGCTGATTGGCTAAAGATCATTGCATCAGAGCAGTATAGCCTTAAATGATATCATCACAGCTGATTGGCTGTAGATGATGTGATTACAGCTGATTGGCTAAAGAGGATTGCATCAGAACAGTTTGGCCTTATATGATGTCATCACAGCTGATTGGCTGTAGATGTTGTGATCACAACTGATTGGCTGAAGATGATTGCATCAAAGCAGTTTAGCCCTGAATGACATCATCACAGCCGATTTGCTGTGGATGATGTGATCACAGTCGATTGGCTAAAGTTGATTGCATCAGAGCAGTTTGGCCTTAAATGATAACATCACATTTCATTGGCTCTAGATGACGTGGTCACAGCTGATTGGCTACAGATAATTGCATCAGAGGAGTTTTGCCATAAAAGAGATAATCACAGATGATTGGCTGTAGATTATGTGATCACAGCTGATTGGTTGAAGATGATTGCATCAAAGCAGTTTAGCCCTGAATGATATCATCACAGCCGATTTGCTGTAGATAATGTGATCACAGTCGATTGGCTAAAGTTGATTGCATCAGAGCAGTTTAGCCCTAAATTGTGTCATCACAGCTGATTGGCTGTAGATGATGTGATTACAGCTGATTGGCTAAAGATGATTCCATCAGAGCAGTTTAGCCCTAAATTGTGTCATCACAGCTGATTGGCTGTAGATGATGTGGTCACAGCTGATTGGCTAAAGATGATTGCGTCAGAGCAGTATAGCCTTAAATGATATCATCACAGCTGATTGGCTGTAGATGATATGATGACAGTTGATTGGCTAAAGAGGATTGCATCAGAGCAGTTTAGCCCTAAATGATATGATCACAGCTGATTGGCTGTAGATGATGTGATTACAGCTGATTGGCTAAAGAGGATTGCATCAGAACAGTTTGGCCTTATATGATAACATCACAGCTGATTGGCTCTAGATGATGTCATCTAAGCTGATTGGCTAAAGATCATTGCATCAGAGCAGTATAGCCTTAAATGATATCATCACAGCTGATTGGCTGTAGATGTTGTGATCACAACTGATTGGCTGAAGATGATTGCATCAAAGCAGTTTAGCCCTGAATGACATCATCACAGCCGATTTGCTGTGGATGATGTGATCACAGTCGATTGGCTAAAGTTGATTGCATCAGAGCATTTTGGCCTTAAATAATAACATCACATTTCATTGGCTCTAGATGACGTGGTCACAGCTGATTGGCTACAGATAATTGCATCAGAGGAGTTTTGCCATAAAAGAGATAATCACAGATGATTGGCTGTAGATTATGTGATCACAGCTGATTGGTTGAAGATGATTGCATCAAAGCAGTTTAGCCCTGAATGATATCATCACAGCCGATTTGCTGTAGATAATGTGATCACAGTCGATTGGCTAAAGTTGATTGCATCAGAGCAGTTTAGCCCTAAAATGTGTCATCACAGCTGATTGGCTGTAGATGATGTGATTACAGCTGATTGGCTAAAGATGATTCCATCAAAGCAGTTTAGCCCTAAATGACATCATCACAGCTGATTGGCTGTAGATGGTGTGATCAGAGCTGATTGGCTAAAGATGATTGCATCAGAGCAGTTTAGCCCTAAATTGTGTCATCACAGCTGATTGGCTGTAGATGATGTGATTACAGCTGATTGGCTAAAGATGATTGCATCAGAGCAGTATAGCCTTAAATGATATCATCGCATCTGATTGGCTGTAGATGATGTGATCACGGGTAATTGGCTACAGATAATTGCATCAGAGGAGTTTTGCCATAAAAGAGATAATCACAGATGATTGGCTGTAGATGATGTTAATATCACAGCTGATTGGCTAAAGTTGACAGCATCATAGCAGTTTAGCCCTAAATTATATGATCACAGCTGATTGGCTGTAGATGTTGTGATCACAACTGATTGGCTACAGATAATTGCATCAGAGGAGTTTTGCCATAATAGAGATATTCACAGCTGAGTGGCTGTAGATGATGTGATCACAGCTGATTGGCTAAAGATGATTGCATCAGAGCAGTTTGGCCATATAAGAGATTATTACAGGTGATTGGCTGTAGATGATGTCATCACAGCTGATTGGCTGTAGATGATGTGGTCACAGCTGATTGGCTAAAGATGATTGCGTCAGAGCAGTATAGCCTTAAATGATATCATCACAGCTGATTGGCTATAGATAATGTGATAACAGATGATTGGCTAAAGATGATTGCATCAGAGCAGTACAGCCTTAAATGATATCATCACAGCTGATTGGCTGTAGATGATATGATGACAGTTGATTGGCTAAAGAGGATTGTATCAGAGCAGTTTAGCCCTAAATGATATGATCACAGCCGATTTGCTGTAGATGGTGTGATTACAGTTGATTGGCTAAAGATGATTGCATCAGAGCAGTTTAGCCCTAAATTGTGTCATCACAGCTGATTGGCTGTAGATGATGTGATTACAGCTGATTGGCTAAAGAGGATTGCATCAGAACAGTTTGGCCTTATATGATATCATCACAGCTGATTGGCTGTAGATGTTGTGATCACAACTGATTGGCTGAAGATGATTGCATCAAAGAAGTTTAGCCCTGAATGACATCATCACAGCCGATTTGCTGTGGATGATGTGATCACAGTCGATTGGCTAAAGTTGATTGCATCAGAGCAGTTTGGCCTTAAATGATAACATCAAATTTCATTGGCTCTAGATGACGTGGTCACAGCTGATTGGCTACAGATAATTGCATCAGAGGAGTTTTTGCCATAAAAGAGATAATCACAGATGATTGGCTGTAGATTATGTGATCACAGCTGATTGGCTGAAGATGATTGCATCAAAGCAGTTTAGCCCTGAATGATATCATCACAGCCGATTTGCTGTAGATGATGTGATCACAGTCGATTGGCTAAAGTTGATTGCATCAGAGCAGTTTAGCCCTAAATTGTGTCATCACAGCTGATTGGCTGTAGATGATGTGATTACAGCTGATTGGCTAAAGATGATTCCATCAGAGCAGTTTAGCCCTAAATTGTGTCATCACAGCTGATTGGCTGTAGATGATGTGGTCACAGCTGATTGGCTAAAGATGATTGCGTCAGAGCAGTATAGCCTTAAATGATATCATCACAGCTGATTGGCTGTAGATGATATGATGACAGTTGATTGGCTAAAGAGGATTGCATCAGAGCAGTTTAGCCCTAAATGATATGATCACAGCTGATTGGCTGTAGATGATGTGATTACAGCTGATTGGCTAAAGAGGATTGCATCAGAACAGTTTGGCCTTATATGATAACATCACAGCTGATTGGCTCTAGATGATGTCATCTAAGCTGATTGGCTAAAGATCATTGCATCAGAGCAGTATAGCCTTAAATGATATCATCACAGCTGATTGGCTGTAGATGTTGTGATCACAACTGATTGGCTGAAGATGATTGCATCAAAGCAGTTTAGCCCTGAATGACATCATCACAGCCGATTTGCTGTGGATGATGTGATCACAGTCGATTGGCTAAAGTTGATTGCATCAGAGCAGTTTGGCCTTAAATAATAACATCACATTTCATTGGCTCTAGATGACGTGGTCACAGCTGATTGGCTAAAGATCATTGCATCAGAGGAGTTTTGCCATAAAAGAGATAATCACAGATGATTGGCTGTAGATTATGTGATCACAGCTGATTGGCTGAAGATGATTGCATCAAAGCAGTTTAGCCCTGAATGATATCATCACAGCCGATTTGCTGTAGATAATGTGATCACAGTGGATTGGCTAAAGTTGATTGCATCAGAGCAGTTTAGCCCTAAAATGTGTCATCACAGCTGATTGGCTGTAGATGATGTGATTACAGCTGATTGGCTAAAGATGATTCCATCAAAGCAGTTTAGCCCTAAATGACATCATCACAGCTGATTGGCTGTAGATGGTGTGATCAGAGCTGATTGGCTAAAGATGATTGCATCAGAGCAGTTTAGCCCTAAATTGTGTCATCACAGCTGATTGGCTGTAGATGATGTGATTACAGCTGATTGGCTAAAGATGATTGCATCAGAGCAGTATAGCCTTAAATGATATCATCGCATCTGATTGGCTGTAGATGATGTGATCACGGGTAATTGGCTACAGATAATTGCATCAGAGGAGTTTTGCCATAAAAGAGATAATCACAGATGATTGGCTGTAGATGATGTTAATATCACAGCTGATTGGCTAAAGTTGACAGCATCATAGCAGTTTAGCCCTAAATTATATGATCACAGCTGATTGGCTGTAGATGTTGTGATCACAACTGATTGGCTACAGATAATTGCATCAGAGGAGTTTTGCCATAATAGAGATATTCACAGCTGAGTGGCTGTAGATGATGTGATCACAGCTGATTGGCTAAAGATGATTGCATCAGAGCAGTTTGGCCATATAAGAGATTATTACAGGTGATTGGCTGTAGATGATGTCATCACAGCTGATTGGCTGTAGATGATGTGGTCACAGCTGATTGGCTAAAGATGATTGCGTCAGAGCAGTATAGCCTTAAATGATATCATCACAGCTGATTGGCTATAGATAATGTGATAACAGATGATTGGCTAAAGATGATTGCATCAGAGCAGTACAGCCTTAAATGATATCATCACAGCTGATTGGCTGTAGATGATATGATGACAGTTGATTGGCTAAAGAGGATTGCATCAGAGCAGTTTAGCCCTAAATGATATGATCACAGCTGATTGGCTGTAGATGATGTGATTACAGCTGATTGGCTAAAGAGGATTGCATCAGAACAGTTTGGCCTTATATGATATCATCACAGCTGATTGGCTCTAGATGATGTCATCTAAGCTGATTGGCTAAAGATCATTGCATCAGAGCAGTATAGCCTTAAATGATATCATCACAGCTGATTGGCTGTAGATGATGTGATTACAGCTGATTGGCTAAAGAGGATTGCATCAGAACAGTTTGGCCTTATATGATGTCATCACAGCTGATTGGCTGTAGATGTTGTGATCACAACTGATTGGCTGAAGATGATTGCATCAAAGCAGTTTAGCCCTGAATGACATCATCACAGCCGATTTGCTGTGGATGATGTGATCACAGTCGATTGGCTAAAGTTGATTGCATCAGAGCAGTTGGCCTTAAATGATAACATCACATTTCATTGGCTCTAGATGACGTGGTCACAGCTGATTGGCTACAGATAATTGCATCAGAGGAGTTTTGCCATAAAAGAGATAATCACAGATGATTGGCTGTAGATTATGTGATCACAGCTGATTGGTTGAAGATGATTGCATCAAAGCAGTTTAGCCCTGAATGATATCATCACAGCCGATTTGCTGTAGATAATGTGATCACAGTCGATTGGCTAAAGTTGATTGCATCAGAGCAGTTTAGCCCTAAATTGTGTCATCACAGCTGATTGGCTGTAGATGATGTGATTACAGCTGATTGGCTAAAGATGATTCCATCAGAGCAGTTTAGCCCTAAATTGTGTCATCACAGCTGATTGGCTGTAGATGATGTGGTCACAGCTGATTGGCTAAAGATGATTGCGTCAGAGCAGTATAGCCTTAAATTATATCATCACAGCTGATTGGCTGTAGATGATATGATGACAGTTGATTGGCTAAAGAGGATTGCATCAGAGCAGTTTAGCCCTAAATGATATGATCACAGCTGATTGGCTGTAGATGATGTGATTACAGCTGATTGGCTAAAGAGGATTGCATCAGAACAGTTTGGCCTTATATGATAACATCACAGCTGATTGGCTCTAGATGATGTCATCTAAGCTGATTGGCTAAAGATCATTGCATCAGAGCAGTATAGCCTTAAATGATATCATCACAGCTGATTGGCTGTAGATGATGTGATTACAGCTGATTGGCTAAAGAGGATTGCATCAGAACAGTTTGGCCTTATATGATGTCATCACAGCTGATTGGCTGTAGATGTTGTGATCACAACTGATTGGCTGAAGATGATTGCATCAAAGCAGTTTAGCCCTGAATGACATCATCACAGCCGATTTGCTGTGGATGATGTGATCACAGTCGATTGGCTAAAGTTGATTGCATCAGAGCAGTTTGGCCTTAAATAATAACATCACATTTCATTGGCTCTAGATGACGTGGTCACAGCTGATTGGCTACAGATAATTGCATCAGAGGAGTTTTGCCATAAAAGAGATAATCACAGATGATTGGCTGTAGATTATGTGATCACAGCTGATTGGCTGAAGATGATTGCATCAAAGCAGTTTAGCCCTGAATGATATCATCACAGCCGATTTGCTGTAGATAATGTGATCACAGTGGATTGGCTAAAGTTGATTGCATCAGAGCAGTTTAGCCCTAAATTGTGTCATCACAGCTGATTGGCTGTAGATGATGTGATTACAGCTGATTGGCTAAAGATGATTCCATCAAAGCAGTTTAGCCCTAAATGACATCATCACAGCTGATTGGCTGTAGATGGTGTGATCAGAGCTGATTGGCTAAAGATGATTGCATCAGAGCAGTTTAGCCCTAAATTGTGTCATCACAGCTGATTGGCTGTAGATGATGTGATTACAGCTGATTGGCTAAAGATGATTGCATCAGAGCAGTATAGCCTTAAATGATATCATCACATCTGATTGGCTGTAGATGATGTGATCACGGGTAATTGGCTAAAGATGATTGCATCAAAACAAATTGGCCATAATAGAGATCATTCACAGCTGATTGGCTGTAGATGATGTGATTACAGCTGATTGGCTAAAGATGATTGCATCAGAGCAGTATAGCCTTAAATGATATCATCACATCTGATTGGCTGTAGATGATGTGATCACGGGTAATTGGCTAAAGATGATTGCATCAAAACAAATTGGCCATAATAGAGATCATTCACAGCTGATTGGCTGTAGATGATGTGATTACAGCTGATTGGCTAAAGAGGATTGCATCAGAACAGTTTGGCCTTATAAGATATCATCACAGCTGATTGGCTCTAGATGATGTCATCTAAACTGATTGGCTAAAGATGATTGTATCAGAGCAGTTTAGCCCTAAATTATATGATCACAGCCGATTTGCTGTAGATGGTGTGATCACAGCTGATTGGCTAATGATGATTGTATCAGAGCAGTTTAGCCCTAAATGATATGATCACAGCCGATTTGCTGTAGATGGTGTGATTACAGCTGATTGGCTAAAGATGATTGCATCAGAGCAGTTTAGCCCTAAATTGTGTCATCACAGCTGATTGGCTGTAGATGATGTGATTACAGCTGATTGGCTAAAGAGGATTGCATCAGAACAGTTTGGCCTTATATGATATCATCACAGCTGATTGGCTCTAGATGATGTCATCTAAGCTGATTGGCTAAAGATGATTGCATCAGAGCAGTTTGGCCATAAAAGAGATTATCACAGGTGATTGGCTGTAGATGATTTCATTACAGCTGATTGGCTGTAGATGATGTGATCACAGCTGATTGGCTAAAGATGATTGCATCAGAACAGTATAGCCTTAAATGATATCATCACAGCTGTTTGGCTGTAGATGATGTGATGACAGTTGATTGGCTAAAGATGATTGCATCAGAGCAGTATAGCCCTAAATGATATGATCACAGCTGATTGGCTGTAGATGATGTGATCACGGGTTTTTGGCTAAAGTTGATTGCATCAGAGCAGTTTAGCCCTAAATGATATGATCACAGCTGATTGGTTGTTGATGATGTTATGACAGTTGATTGGCTAAAGATGATTGCATCAGAGCAGTTTAGCCCTAAATTGTGTCATCACAGCTGATTGGCTGTAGATGATGTGATTACAGCTGATTGGCTAAAGAGGATTGCATCAGAACAGTTTGGTCTTATATGATGTCATAACAGCTGATTGGATTTAGATGTTGTGATTACAACTGATTGGCTGAAGATGATTGCATCAAAGCAGTTTAGCCCTGAATGATATCATCACAGCCGATTTGCTGTAGATGATGTGATCACAGTCGATTTGCTAAAGTTGATTGCATAAGAGCAGTTTCGCCTTAAATGATAACATCACATTTAATTGGCTGTAGATTATGTGATCACAGCTGATTGGCTGAAGATGATTGCATCAAAGCAGTTTAGCCCTGAATGATATCATCACAGCCGATTTGCTGTAGATAATGTGATGACAGTTGATTGGCTAAAGATGATTGCATCAGAGCAGTTTAGACCTAAATTGTGTCATCACAGCTGATTGGCTGTAGATGATGTGAATACAGCTGATTGGCTAAAGAGGATTGCATCATAACAGTTTGGCCTTATATGATGTCATCACAGCTGATTGGCTGTAGATGTTGTGATCACAACTGATTGGCTGAAGATGATTGCATCAAAGCAGTTTTAGCCCTGAATGATATCATCACAGCCGATTTGCTGTAGATGATGTGATGACAGTCGATTGGCTAAAGTTGATTGCATCAGAGCAGTTTGGCCTTAAATGATAACATCACATTTCATTGGCTCTAGATGACGTGGTCACAGCTGATTGGCTAAAGAGAATTGCATCAGAGGAGTTTTGCCATAAAAGAGATAATCACAGATGATTGGCTGTAGATGATGTTAATATCACAGCTGATTGGCTAAAGTTGACAGCATCATAGCAGTTTAGCCCTAAATTATATGATCACAGCTGATTGGCTGTAGATGTTGTGATCACAATTGATTGGCTACAGATAATTGCATCAGAGGAGTTTTGCCATAATAGAGATATTCACAGCTGAGTGGCTGTAGATGATGTGATCACAGCTGATTGGCTAAAGATGATTGCATCAGAGCAGTTTGGCCATAAAAGAGATTATCACAGGTGATTGGCTGTAGATGATGTCATCACAGCTGATTGGCTGTAGATGATGTGGTCACAGCTGATTGGCTAAAGATGATTGCGTCAGAGCAGTATAGCCTTAAAGATATCATCACAGCTGATTGGCTATAGATGATGTGATAACAGATGATTGGCTAAAGATGATTGCATCAGAGCAGTACAACCTTAAATGATATCATCACAGCTGATTGGCTGTAGATGATATGATGACAGTTGATTGGCTAAAGAGGATTGCATCAGAGCAGTTTAGCCCTAAATTATATGATCACAGCTGATTGGCTGTAGATGATGTGATTACAGCTGATTGGCTAAAGAGGATTGCATCAGAACAGTTTGGCCTTATATGATATCATCACAGCTGATTGGCTCTAGATGATGTCATCTAAGCTGATTGGCTAAAGATCATTGTATCAGAGCAGTATAGCCTTAAATGATATCATCAGAGCTTATTGGCTGTAGATGATGTGATTACAGCTGATTGGCTAAAGAGGATTGCATCAGAACAGTTTGGCCTTATATGATGTCATCACAGCTGATTGGCTGTAGATGTTGTGATCACAACTGATTGGCTGAAGATGATTGCATCAAAGCAGTTTAGCCCTGAATGACATCATCACAGCCGATTTGCTGTAGATGATGTGATCACAGTCGATTGGCTAAAGTTGATTGCATCAGAGCAGTTTGGTCTTAAATGATAACATCACATTTCATTGGCTCTAGATGACGTGGTCACAGCTGATTGGCTACAGATAATTGCATCAGAGGAGTTTTGCCATAAAAGAGATAATCACAGATGATTGGCTGTAGATTATGTGATCACAGCTGATTAACTGAAGATGATTGCATCAAAGCAGTTTAGCCCTGAATGATATCATCACAGCCGATTTGCTGTAGATAATGTGATCACAGTGGATTGGCTAAAGTTGATTGCATCAGAGCAGTTTTAGCCCTAAATTGTGTCATCACAGCTGATTGGCTGTAGATGATGTGATTACAGCTGATTGGCTAAAGATGATTCCATCAGAGCAGTTTAGCCCTAAATTGTGTCATCACAGCTGATTGGCTGTAGATGATGTGATTACAGCTGATTGGCTAAAGATGATTGCATCAGAGCAGTATAGCCTTAAATGATATCATCACATCTGATTGGCTGTAGATGTTGTGATCACGGGTAATTGGCTAAAGATAATTGCATCAGAGCAGTTTTGGATTTATATAATATCATCACAGCTGATTGGCTTTAGATGATGTCATCTAAGCTGATTGGCTAAAGATGATTGCATCAGAGCAGTTTGGCCATAAAAGAGATTATCACAGGTGATTGGCTGGAGATAATGTCATCACAGCTGATTGGCTGTAGTTGATGTGGTCACAGCTGATTGGCTAAAGATGATTGCATCAGAGCAGTATAGCCTTAAATGACATCATCACAGCTGATTGGCTGTAGATGATGTGATCACGGGTAATTGGCTAAAGTTGATTGTATAAGAGCAGTTTAGTCCTAAATGATATGATCACAGCTAATTGGCTGTAGATGTTGTGATTACAACTGATTGGTCAAAGATGGTTGCATCAAAGCAGTTTAGCCTTAAACGATATCATCACAACTGATTGGCAAAAGATGATTGCATCAGAGCAGTTTGGCCATAAAAGAGATTATCACAGCTGATTGGCTGTAGATGATGTCATCACAGCTAATTGGGCTGTATATGATGTCGTTACATCAATTTGAATTTATATGATATCATCACAGCTGATTGGCTATAGATGATGTGATCACGGGTAATTGGCTAAAGTTGATTGTATCAAGGCAGTTTAGCCCTAAATAATATGATCACAGCTGATTGGCTGTAGATGTTGTGATCACAGTCGATTGGCTAAAGTTGATTGCATCAGAGCAGTTTGGCCTTAAATGATAGCATCACATCTGATTGGCTCTAGATGACGTGGTCACAGCTGATTGGCTAAAGTTGATTGCATCAGAGCAGTTTAGCCCTAAATGATATGATCACAGCTGAGTGGCTGTAGATGATGTGATCACAGCTGATTGTTTAAGGATGATGGCATCAGAGTAGTTTGGCCCTAAATTATATCATCACAGCTAATTGGCTGTATATGATGCCGTTACATTAATTTGAAGTTATATGATATCATCACAGCTGATTGGCTGTAGATGACATGATCACAGTTGGTTGGCTAAAGATGATTGCATCACAGCAGTTTTTCCTTATATGATATCATCAGAGCTGAGTGGCTGTAGAAGATTCAATCACAGCTGATTGGCTAAAGATGATTGCATCAGAGCAGTATAGCCCTAAATGATATGATCACAGCTGATTGGCTGTAGATGATGTGATCACGGGTTTTTGGCTAAAGTTGATTGCATCAGAGCAGTTTAGCCCTAAATGATATGATCACAGCTGATTGGTTGTTGATGATGTTATGACAGTTGATTGGCTAAAGATGATTGCATCAGAGCAGTTTAGCCCTAAATTGTGTCATCACAGCTGATTGGCTGTAGATGATGTGGTCACAGCTGATTGGCTAAAGAGGATTGCATCAGAACAGTTTGGTCTTATATGATGTCATAACAGCTGATTGGATTTAGATGTTGTGATTACAACTGATTGGCTGAAGATGATTGCATCAAAGCAGTTTAGCCCTGAATGATATCATCACAGCCGATTTGCTGTAGATGATGTGATCACAGTCGATTTGCTAAAGTTGATTGCATAAGAGCAGTTTCGCCTTAAATGATAACATCACATTTAATTGGCTGTAGATTATGTGATCACAGCTGATTGGCTGAAGATGATTGCATCAAAGCAGTTTAGCCCTGAATGATATCATCACAGCCGATTTGCTGTAGATAATGTGATGACAGTTGATTGGCTAAAGATGATTGCATCAGAGCAGTTTAGCCCTAAATTGTGTCATCACAGCTGATTGGCTGTAGATGATGTGAATACAGCTGATTGGCTAAAGAGGATTGCATCATAACAGTTTGGCCTTATATGATGTCATCACAGCTGATTGGCTGTAGATGTTGTGATCACAACTGATTGGCCGAAGATGATTGCATCAAAGCAGTTTAGCCCTGAATGATATCATCACAGCCGATTTGCTGTAGATAATGTGATGACAGTCGATTGGCTAAAGTTGATTGCATCAGAGCAGTTTGGCCTTAAATGATAACATCACATTTCATTGGCTCTAGATGACATGGTCACAGCTGATTGGCTAAAGAGAATTGCATCAGAGGAGTTTTGCCATAAAAGAGATAATCACAGATGATTGGCTGTAGATGATGTTAATATCACAGCTGATTGGCTAAAGTTGACAGCATCATAGCAGTTTAGCCCTAAATTATATGATCACAGCTGATTGGCTGTAGATGTTGTGATCACAATTGATTGGCTACAGATAATTGCATCAGAGGAGTTTTGCCATAATAGAGATATTCACAGCTGAGTGGCTGTAGATGATGTGATCACAGCTGATTGGCTAAAGATGATTGCATCAGAGCAGTTTGGCCATAAAAGAGATTATCACAGGTGATTGGCTGTAGATGATGTCATCACAGCTGATTGGCTGTAGATGATGTGGTCACAGCTGATTGGCTAAAGATGATTGCGTCAGAGCAGTATAGCCTTAAAGATATCATCACAGCTGATTGGCTGTAGATGATGTGATAACAGTTGATTGGCTAAAGATGATTGCATCAGAGCAGTACAGCCTTAAATGATATCATCACAGCTGATTGGCTGTAGATGATATGATGACAGTTGATTGGCTAAAGAGGATTGCATCAGAGCAGTTTAGCCCTAAATTATATGATCACAGCTGATTGGCTGTAGATGATGTGATTACAGCTGATTGGCTAAAGAGGATTGCATCAGAACAGTTGGCCTTATATGATATCATCACAGCTGATTGGCTCTAGATGATGTCATCTAAGCTGATTGGCTAAAGATCATTGTATCAGAGCAGTATAGCCTTAAATGATATCATCACAGCTGATTGGCTGTAGATGATGTGATTACAGCTGATTGGCTAAAGAGGATTGCATCAGAACAGTTTGGCCTTATATGATGTCATCACAGCTGATTGGCTGTAGATGTTGTGATCACAACTGATTGGCTGAAGATGATTGCATCAAAGCAGTTTAGCCCTGAATGACATCATCACAGCCGATTTGCTGTGGATGATGTGATCACAGTCGATTGGCTAAAGTTGATTGCATCAGAGCAGTTTGGTCTTAAATGATAACATCACATTTCATTGGCTCTAGATGACGTGGTCACAGCTGATTGGCTACAGATAATTGCATCAGAGGAGTTTTGCCATAAAAGAGATAATCACAGATGATTGGCTGTAGATTATGTGATCACAGCTGATTAACTGAAGATGATTGCATCAAAGCAGTTTAGCCCTGAATGATATCATCACAGCCGATTTGCTGTAGATAATGTGATCACAGTGGATTGGCTAAAGTTGATTGCATCAGAGCAGTTTAGCCCTAAATTGTGTCATCACAGCTGATTGGCTGTAGATGATGTGATTACAGCTGATTGGCTAAAGATGATTCCATCAGAGCAGTTTAGCCCTAAATTGTGTCATCACAGCTGATTGGCTGTAGATGATGTGATTACAGCTGATTGGCTAAAGATGATTGCATCAGAGCAGTATAGCCTTAAATGATATCATCACATCTGATTGGCTGTAGATGTTGTGATCACGGGTAATTGGCTAAAGATAATTGCATCAGAGCAGTTTTGGATTTATATAATATCATCACAGCTGATTGGCTTTAGATGATGTCATCTAAGCTGATTGGCTAAAGATGATTGCATCAGAGCAGTTTGGCCATAAAAGAGATTATCACAGGTGATTGGCTGGAGATAATGTCATCACAGCTGATTGGCTGTAGTTGATGTGGTCACAGCTGATTGGCTAAGATGATTGCATCAGAGCAGTATAGCCTTAAATGACATCATCACAGCTGATTGGCTGTAGATGATGTGATCACGGGTAATTGGCTAAAGTTGATTGTATAACAGCAGTTTAGTCCTAAATGATATGATCACAGCTAATTGGCTGTAGATGTTGTGATTACAACTGATTGGTCAAAGATGGTTGCATCAAAGCAGTTTAGCCTTAAACGATATCATCACAACTGATTGGCAAAAGATGATTGCATCAGAGCAGTTTGGCCATAAAAGAGATTATCACAGCTGATTGGCTGTAGATGATGTCATCACAGCTAATTGGCTGTATATGATGTCGTTACATCAATTTGAATTTATATGATATCATCACAGCTGATTGGCTATAGATGATGTGATCACGGGTAATTGGCTAAAGTTGATTGTATCAGAGCAGTTTAGCCCTAAATAATATGATCACAGCTGATTGGCTGTAGATGTTGTGATCACAGTCGATTGGCTAAAGTTGATTGCATCAGAGCAGTTTGGCCTTAAATGATAGCATCACATCTGATTGGCTCTAGATGACGTGGTCACAGCTGATTGGCTAAAGTTGATTGCATCAGAGCAGTTTAGCCCTAAATGATATGATCACAGCTGATTGGCTGTAGATGATGTGATCACAGCTGATTGTTTAAGGATGATGGCATCAGAGTAGTTTGGCCCTAAATTATATCATCACAGCTAATTGGCTGTATATGATGCCGTTACATTAATTTGAAGTTATATGATATCATCACAGCTGATTGGCTGTAGATGACATGATCACAGTTGGTTGGCTAAAGATGATTGCATCACAGCAGTTTTTCCTTATATGATATCATCAGAGCTGAGTGGCTGTAGAAGATTCAATCACAGCTGATTGGCTAAAGATGATTGCATCAGAGCAGTTTGGCCATAAAAGAGATTATCCCAGGTGATTGGCTGTAGATGATGTCATCACAGCTGATTGGCTGTAGATGATGTGGTCACAGCTGATTGGCTAAAAATGATTTTATCAGAGCAGTATAGCCTTAAATGATGTCATCACAGCTGATTGGCTGCAGATGTGTTTACAACTGAGTGGCTGTAGAAGATTCAATAACAGCTGATTGGCTAAAGTTGATTGCATCAGAGCAGTTTAGCCCTAAATTATATGATCACAGCTGATTGGCTGTAGATGTTGTGATCACAGCTGATTGGCTGAAGATGATTGCATCAGAGCAGTTTGGCCTTATATGATATCATCACAGCTGATTGGCTGTAGATGATATGATCACAGCAGATTTGCTCTAGATGATGTGATCACAGCTGATTGTTTAAGGATGAGGGTATCAGAGTAGTTTGGCCATAAATGATATCATCACAGCTTATTGGCTGTATATGATGTCGTTAGATTAATTTGAATTTATATGATATCATCACAGCTGATTGGCTGTAGATGACATGATCACAGTTTGTTTGCTAAAGATGATTGCATCACAGCAGTTTTTCCTTATATGATATCATCACAACTGATTGGCAAAAGATGATTGCATCAGAGGATTTTTGCCATAAAAGAGATTATCACAACTGATTGGCTGTAGATGATGTGATCACAGCTGATTGGCTGTAGATGATGTGATCACAGCTGATTGTTTAAGGATGATGGCATCAGAGTAGTTTGGCCCTAAATGATATCATCACAGCTGATTGGCTGTAGATGTGTTTACAACTGAGTGGCTGTAGAAGATTCAATAACAGCTGATTGGCTAAAGATGATTGCATCAGAGCAGTTTGGTATTATATGTTAATATCACAGCTGATTGGCTGAAGTTGATGTCATCAAAGCAGTTTAGCCCAAAATGACATCATCACAGCTGATTGGCTGTAGATGATGTGGTCACAGCTGATTGGCTAAAGATGATTGCATCAGAGCAGTATAGCCTTAAATGATATCATCACAGCTGATTGGCTGTAGATGATGTGATGACAGTTGATTGGCTAAAGATGATTGCATCAGAGCAGTTTAGCCCTAAATTGTGTCATCACAGCTGATTGGCTGTAGATGATGTGATTACAGCTGATTGGCTAAAGAGGATTGCATCAGAGCAGTTTGGCCTTAAATCATAACATCACATCTGATTGGCTCTAGATGACGTGATCACAGCTGATTGGCTACAGATATATCCATCAGAGGAGTTTTGCCATAATAGAGATAATCACAGCTGATTGGCTGTAGATGATGTGATCACAGCTGATTGGCTAAAGATGATTGCATCAAAGTAGTTTAGCCCTAAATGACATCATCACAGCTGATTGGCTGTAGATGATGTGATTACAGCTGATGGGCTAAAGAGGATTGCATCAGAACAGTTTGGCCTTATATGATATCATCACAGCTGATTGGCTCTAGATGATGTCATCTAAGCTGATTGGCTAAAGATGATTGCATCAGAGCAGTATAGCCTTAAATTGTGTCATCACAGCTGATTGGCTGTAGATGATGTGATCACGGGTTTTTGGCTAAAGTTGATTGTATCGCTGATTGTATGATCACAGCTGATTGGCTGTAGATGATGTGATCACAGTCGATTGGCTAAAGTTGATTGCATCAGAGCAGTTTGGCCTTAAATGATAACATCACATTTCATTGGCTCTAGATGACGTGGTCACAGCTGATTGGCTACAGATAATTGCATCAGAGGAGTTTTGCCATAAAAGAGATAATCACAGATGATTGGCTGTAGATGATGTGGTCACAGCTGATTGGCTAAAGTTGACTGCATCAGAGCAGTTTAGCCCTAAATTATATGATCACAGCTGATTGGCTGTAGATGTTGTGATCACAACTGATTGGCTACAGATGATTGCATCAGAGCAGTTTTGCCATAAAAGAGATTATCACAGGTGATTGGCTGTAGATGATGTCATCACAGCTGATTGGCTGTGGATGATGTGGTCACAGCTGATTGGCTAAAGATGATTGCGTCAGAGCAGTATAGCCTTAAATGATATCATCACAGCTGATTGGCTGTAGATGATGTGATAACAGTTGATTGGCTAAAGATGATTGCATCAGAGCAGTACAGCCTTAAATGATATAATCACAGCTGATTGGCTGTAGATGATGTGATCACGGGTTTTTGGCTAAAGTTGATTGTATGAGAGCAGTTTAGCCCTAAATGATATGATCACAGACGATTTGCTGTAGATGGTGTGATCACAGCTGATTGGCTAAAGATGATTGCATCAGAGCAGTTTAGCCCTACATTGTGTCATCACAGCTTATTGGCTGTAGATGATGTGATTACAGCTGATTGGCTAAGGATGATGGCATCAGAGTAGTTTGGCCCTAAATGATATCATCACAGCTGATTGGCTGTAGATGTTGTGTTTACAACTAAGTGGCAGTAGAAGATTCAATCACATCTGATTGGATAAAGATGATTGCATCAGAGCAGTTTGGTATTATATGTTAATATTTCAGCTGATTGGCTAAAGATGATTGCATCAGAGCAGTTTAGCCCTAAATTGTGTCATCACAGCTGATTGGCTGTAGATGATGTGATTACAGCTGATTGGCTAAAGAGGATTGCATCAGAACAGTTTGGCCTTATATGATATCATCACAGCTGATTGGCTCTAGATGATGTCATCTAAGCTGATTGGCTAAAGATGATTGCATCAGAGCAGTTTGGCCATAAAAGAGATTATCACAGGTGATTGGCTGTAGATGATGTCATCACAGCTGATTGGCTGTAGATGATGTGAATACAGCTGATTGGCTAAAGAGGATTGCATCAGAACAGTTTGGCCTTATATGATATCATCACAGCTGATTGGCTGTAGATGTTGTGATCACAACTGATTGGCTGAAGATGATTGCATCAAAGCAGTTTAGCCCTGAATGATGTCATCACAGCCGATTTGCTGTAGATGATGTGATCACAGTCGATTGGCTAAAGTTGATTGCATCAGAGCAGTTTGGCCTTAAATGATAACATCACATTTCATTGGCTCTAGATGACGTGGTCACAGCTGATTGGCTACAGATAATTGCATCAGAGGAGTTTTGCCATAAAAGAGATAATCACAGATGATTGGCTGTAGATTATGTGATCACAGCTGATTGGTTGAAGATGATTGCATCAAAGCAGTTTAGCCCTGAATGATATCATCACAGCCGATTTGCTGTAGATGATGTGATCACAGTCGATTGAATAAAGTTGATTGCATCAGAGCAGTTTAGCCCTAAATTGTGTCATCACAGCTGATTGGCTGTAGATGATGTGATTACAGCTGATTGGCTAAAGATGATTCCATCAAAGCAGTTTAGCCCTAAATGACATCATCACAGCTTATTGGCTGTAGATGGTGTGATCAGAGCTGATTGGCTAAAGATGATTGCATCAGAGCAGTTTAGCCCTAAATTGTGTCATCACAGCTGATTGGCTGTAGATGATGTGATTACAGCTGATTGGCTAAAGATGATTGCATCAGAGCAGTATAGCCTTAAATGATATCATCACATCTGATTGGCTGTAGATGATGTGATCACGGGTAATTGGCTAAAGATGATTGCATCAAAACAAATTGGCCATAATAGAGATCATTCACAGCTGATTGGCTGTAGATGATGTGATTACAGCTGATTGGCTAAAGAGGATTGCATCAGAACAGTTTGGCCTTATATGATATCATCACAGCTGATTGGCTCTAGATGATGTCATCTAAGCTGATTGGCTAAAGATGATTGCATCAGAGCAGTATAGCCTTAAATTGTGTCATCACAGCTGATTGGCTCGAATGATGTGGATCACGGGTTTTTGGCTAAAGTTGATTGTATCGCTGATTGTATGATCACAGCTGATTGGCTGTAGATGATGTGATCACAGTCGATTGGCTAAAGTTGATTGCATCAGAGCAGTTTGGCCTTAAATGATAACATCACATTTCATTGGCTCTAGATGATGTCATCTAAGCTGATTGGCTACAGATAATTGCATCAGAGGAGTTTTGACATAAAAGAGATATTCACAGCTGAGTGGCTGTAGATGATGTGATCACAGCTGATTGGCTAAAGATGATTGCATCAGAGCAGTTTGGCCATAAAAGAGATTATCACAGGTGATTGGCTGTAGATGATGTCATCACAGCTGATTGGCTGTAGATGATATGATGACAGTTGATTGGCTAAAGAGGATTGCATCAGAGCAATTTAGCCCTAAATGATATGATCACAGCTGATTGGCTGTAGATGATGTGATTACAGCTGATTGGCTAAAGAGGATTGCATCAGAACAGTTTGGCCTTATATGATATCATCACAGCTGATTGGCTGTAGATGATGTGATCACGGGTTTTTGGCTAAAGTTGATTGTATGAGAGCTGTTTAGCCCTAAATGATATGATCACAGACGATTTGCTGTAGATGGTGTGATCACAGCTGATTGGCTAAAGATGATTGCATCAGAGCAGTTTAGCCCTACATTGTGTCATCACAGCTTATTGGCTGTAGATGATGTGATTTACAGCTGATTGGCTAAGGATGATGGCATCAGAGTAGTTTGGCCCTAAATGATATCATCACAGCTGATTGGCTGTAGATATTGTGTTTACAACTAGTGGCAGTAGAAGATTCAATCACAATCTGATTGGATAAAGATGATTGCATCAGAGCAGTTTGGTATTTATATGTTAATATTTCAGCTGATTGGCTAAAGATGATTGCATCAGAGCAGTTTCGCCTAAATTGTGTCATCACAGCTGATTGGCTGGAGATGATGTATTACAGCTGATTGGCTAAAGAGGATTGCATCAGAACAGTTTGGCCTTATATGATATCATCACAGCTGATTGGCTCTAGATGATGTCATCTAAGCTGATTGGCTAAAGATGATTGCATCAAGCAGTTTTGGCCATAAAAGAGATTATCACAGGTGATTTGGCTGTAGATGATGTCATCACAGCTGATTGGCTGTAGATGATGTGAATACAGCTGATTGGCTAAAGATGATTGCATCAGAACAGTAATAGCCTTAATGATATCATCACAGCTGATTGGCTGTAGATGATGTGATGAGTTGATTGGCTAAAGATGATTGCATCAGAGCAGTATAGCCTGAATGATATCATCACAGCTGATTGGCTGTAGATGATGTGATTACAGCTGATTGGCTAAAGAGGATTGCATCAGAACAGTTTGGCCTTATATGAATGTCATCACGCTGATTGGCTGAGATGTTGTGATCACAACTGATTGGGCTGAAGATGATTGCATCAAAAGAAGTTTAGCCCTGAATGACATCATCACAGCCGATTTGCTGTGGATGATGTGATCACAGTCGATTGGCTAAAGTTGATTGCATCGGAGCAGTTTGGGCCTTAAATGATAACATCACAT
>BOLG01001624.1:0-20333 GCA_016861445.1 Oryzias woworae
GCCCTTCAGACCCAACTTCATTACAGTCTACGGATGAAGTTGTAATTAAACAGACAAATTACAGAAGAAAAGGAGCCGCAACATTTATGCAGCGAATGGATGTTTCCTAAAGTAATTAGAGTAAATGCAGATGTAATTATGAATGATGAGTCTGATATGTTCTTTATCCTGGACAAATGTTTTGACAAAATATTAAATCAAATTAAATGTATATAATTAATAAAAATGTAAAACTCACATTTCCTGTTGAACCTGGTTAGGAAAATCAAAGTACATCCAATCTGATCAGTACATGGCTTTGTGTAAAATGACCAGGCTGCACACAAAAAACTAAAAAAAAACCAGAAACCTGTGGAAGTTTGACAGAGTATTAATGTAACCATGAACATAAAAAAACCAAAACAAAAGCAGAATTAAAGTTGCAAAACTATAAGGAAAAAGACAACAATTTACAAGAATAAACTCGTAGAATTATGAGTAAAACAATCGATATTATACGATAATTATGTTACATTTTATAAGTTGTTAGTTGAGAATTCACAAGATCACCACGAAAAACAAACATGAGAACTTTTTCAAAGATGGATGTGCACATAAAAAACAGCGCTTTGTCGATCAGAGCTAGCTCCAAAGAGGAAGTGTGGTGGTGCTGGCAGCAGCCTCTTCCTGGAAGGGGCTCACTGTCTTATGTCACAGTGTGAGAACCCACTCATTTGCGTGGTTGGGAGGGGCTGGTGCTCAGAACGCAGGTTTTTAGAACAATACTCTGAGACTCGTGAATGGATCAAAATGCTACTTAGGGCCTGGTCACACCGCCCAAACTTTGCTGGAGCGTTTCTGGAGAAGTGAATAAAAATCCCTCCACCGCTCGTGACCGTTCATCACCGTTTAACAAAAGTTGGCTTCCGTTAAAGCAACGCCACATACACTCAGCCATCGCTGATGTTCCTCGAGGGTCCCTCCCACCGCTCCGAAAGTTTGAGTTAGGGTAGCCCCGTGACCCTAAAAGGGACAAAACTGGTTAGAAAATGAATGAATATTCATTAATATTGAAATATTTTAAAGATGAAATTATTTAATTTTTTTAATGTTTTTGTTTACTGAAATATTTTACATATTGTTAAGATGCTTTTAGCATATGGTGTTCACACAGGTCTGTCGCTGATGCATGTATTCAAAGCTGGAAGAGACTGGTGTGAAATGTCAAAGCGGTGTAAATCTGGTGAAAGCTCCAGACTCTTCCTTTTGCAGCTCTATTTCGATATAAGAAAGACTTCACATTGAATAATTCTTGCCGTGTTTCAAACCATGATTAATAATTTCTCCTCATCATCAATTTTAAATGGTTGGCACTCCTTAAATTGTATAAAAGGATGCTACCCATGCACCACTACCAAATCTGAGTCCCCGATTGGTCAAAGTTCAACCTGGTTTAACTTGTAACGAGGGTTCAATGGCCGTACGTGGAGCCTGAAAACGGTTCAGAGGACTACATGTGAACACAAGCGTTTGCATGTGGAAGCCTGGAATGCTCATGTATGCATGTTACATGGATTTGGGTGGGAAGTGGTGTCTTGCACGTGTGTTGCCGAGGGCGATGTGAACGCTGCTTCCTGAACAAGTCGCACTCTAAGCCAAACTATACAAAAAAATGCGACTTGTGTTCCAAAAAGTGTAGTAAACTGAAAAGTTCTGTCCCTGAAGCTTTCACTATGTCGTGCCACACTCACACCACAACCAGCTTAAAACGGTTATGGTAATTTTGTTCAGGAAGAACAAAGAACAGATATTTACTTATAGACCAGAGTGAGCTTTCAGAAGGAAGCTAAAGTCGTCTCACTGTTTTACTCATTGTGAAGTGTTGTTTGTAAATGAAACTTAGCGAGGCCCAGCAGCCAGACAGGACAAAGCTGTCCTGAAGACGGTTGAAGTTTCTTGCTTGGTGTGTGACATTAGCGCTTGACTGCTGATGTCTTCCTCCACTTTCAACACGATGAAGTCAGAGCTTCTCCAGCCTCGGTGACAGCAAAGTGCCAGTGGCTCCGAATGCCATCTGTGACTCTGGCCCGACAGTTCCCGGCTCGGATTACCACACTCGGCCTCGCTGCTGCAACACTTCAGCTGGAGAAAAAAAAAGAGTCATCCGCAGCCAACGGATCCTCACTTCCTTCCTCTTTCCAAAGCGCTGAAGGCGGGGGGGGGGGGTTTGCAGCCCCCTGGTTTGACAGAGAGCTCTGATGAGATGAGAGAGGCCTTCAATTTGAGTTGATGCTCATTCCGACTGCACCTTTGCTTCATTAAGCCGGAAACTTCTCTGAGTTTCGGTCTTGCCAGCAGCTCCCATCTGAAGTGATTATTGTGGATCACCGTCTGAATCCGTTCACCAGGCCATGACAAAGGGCCTTACATGGGCTCTACGATGAAGGGTCAGTGAGCAATGGTTATATTGACTCATTAGTCTCAAAAGAGCTGAGTCAAGATGTCAAAACAAATGTCTGCATGGTTGTTGTGAGGATTCTGTGGTTTAGTTTGGGTTTGGTTGTGTTTGATCATGTTCTGGGTCAGTCCACACCAGTTTAATCATCCACAGCTTATTCAATTAATCAACCTCCAGGGTGTTGACCGTGTTTGGTTTCAGTTGACCGCGGTCAGGTCATGTTCTGCTCTGTTTTGTTGCTCCATTGTTGCCTCAAAGATTTATGTCAAGGTTTGAGTTGATTTATTAAAAGTTTACGTTTCAATCCCGGCCTTCCTGCATTCCTTCAATCTTCCACATGGTTCTTAGACATAGTTTCTGCAGGGCGGCAGGACACTAATGTGGAGCAACCCCACCCTTCTTGCCCTCCCCATTGCTGAGAGCTCTTTGTTTACAATCTCTCCCACTAGCTTACAGCCCCTCCACACCCCCACCTGGCATTAGTGCTTCAACAAGCATGGAGAGAAATATTGGAGTTTTTGCAGCTGTACAAGCCTTTTTTCCAGTGGCCAGCTTTCTGTTTGCTCTGGTTTACAACGATTTGAATAAAGAAATACTCAGAAATACCTTTACAAGCTGATTTCGTAGATGTCCCTTCATCATCAGAAAAATGTCAAAAACACCATTCTCATTGAAGTGGCTCTTGAAAAAAAATGGAACATTGTTGCTGTAAAATTGCTGAATCATAAGGCTTGTGGTTCAAATTCCCGCTGGGTTCTTTCTGGTTTATTTGGTTATGGTGGATCCATGTGTTAAGTTTCATCAGTCTTTATCAATTATAAATGAGTCCGCCACTTTTGCACAAATTTGGGAGCAACCTTGACGTGTTGCAGTTTCCTCAAATGACCACTGGAGGCAGGCTTCAGAAAGGAGATTCTTCCTGTTGACCGATTTCACACTAAAATAACTTAAGTTTAACCTTGTGTTCAAAACACATATTTTTATATGTATTTCTGGGGCTCTCCAAGGGTCACATTTTTGATTCCATTTTGAGTAAACAGCTACATCACTTAATGTTCAGAATCAAGGACATCGGAGAGAATTAGTTGATGAGGAAGAAAGTGACCAACGAAACTTGTAGTTTACTTCTTTAAATAAAAAGTGGGAGTCTCACAGAGTATCCTTGGACGCCTCCATGAGAGACAACTCCCTGTGAAATGGATTCCACAAATATAGTTCTTGTGTGGATTCAGGCCAGTGTTTGTCAAGACAGGAGGAAACCAATTCATGGTCTTTATACAATAAAAGGTCATCGTCACAAATCTAAGTCTTGAGTGGTCAGTGCCCATGTCTCTGCTCCTGCCAGCAAGGTAAATTCTGGCTTTGTTTTTCAGCGGAAAGTACTCATCAGGTCCCTTGAAGCACCCGCCTAACTGGTTTCACTGGTCTGGAGCTTCATGTGCGTTAATATAAAAAATGCCTTCATTAGTGAGGTGAACAACAGAATAAAATGTGTAACATTGTATACAAGTATAAAAAAACCCTACACAGGGAAATTTCCAGTGTAAAAAGGTTGGAGGGAATTATGGAAAATGGTTCGCCTGGTATGGTTGTGTTTTAATGCATACAAAAACGATGAAAACGATGAAAAAAGTTACGCATTTCATGTTGGTCTCATCGTGGGATCATGTGGGTTCTTATTGGCTCTTCAAATTAAAGCATGTTTTGTCTTTCCTGTGCAAAATCCTTTGTACACTGAACAAAAAATACCAAATACACTTTAGTTTTTGCTCCCATTTGTAATGAGATGAACTCAAAGATCGGAAACATTTTCACGAACACAAAATAACCATTTCTCTCAAAGACAGTTCACAAATCTCTTCTGCGATAATCCATCCCATTTTACAGGTGCACCATGTCAAGATGCTGATTAGACAGCACGGTATTGCACAGGTGTACCTTGGACTGGCCACAGTATAAGGCCACTCTGAAACATGGCGTTTTGCTGTAAGTGGGGACTCCGAAAACCGGTCAGTATCTCATACCTCATACAGCGCAGCACATTTCCATCATTATAGAGTTGTTCAGGTTGCCGAGTGGCCTATGGTGGCGGTGGAGTTATGGCATAGGAAGGCACGTGTTATAGATGAAGAACTCAGAAGTATTTCCTTGATGGCATTTTGAATGCAGAGATTCCGAGACAAGATCCTGAGGCCGATTGTTGTGCTGTACATCCAAGAACATCTAATCATGCTGCAGAATGATATTGCACGTGGCTCCATGTTGCAAGGGTCTGTACACAAATTCTCGGAATTTAAGGTGACGTGCCCACACCATAATGCACGTTTACGCCGCAGATAACACCGGCGTCCATTTTCACCACAGACGACAAAAGTTTAATTTTGGAAGCACAGAAACACAACATCATTTATGGTGACACAATACATACATTTTACAATAAACAGTAAGGAAGGATAAGACATGGGGCCTGGTTGAGTAAGTTTTAGATGAGCGAGGAGAACGGGACAAACTACCAGACGTGGCAGGGGTGGCAAGACAAACCATTCCTCCAAAAGCCAGGGGGAGGAGGATGGACTGGAGGCCCAACTGAGACAATGTAAACTAACTGACGGTCATGAGACAGACTCCCCACACGCGACAGAGATGCACTGCAGACAGATCAATGATAATCTGAGATTAAGGCACACCTATGCAATGATCACGCTGTCTAATCAGCATCTCGATATGGCACACCTGTGAGGTAGGATGGAATATCTCAGCAAAGGAGAAGTGTTTACTATCACAGATTGGTGAACAACATTTGAAAATGGTTATTTGTGTCTGTAGCAAATGTTTAGAGTTCATCAAACCAAAGTGTTGCATTACATTTTTGTTCAGTGTAAGTAAGTTTTCTTCAGTCTTCTGCTGGGCACAGCGATTGTGAGCGACAAGGAGGCTGAGTTTGGTGTCCTGAATTGCTGCAGTGGGCAATTGTATGAATGAAAGGAAGTCCTGTTATCTGGCTGATGCCTTCAGGTACTCACCGAGCAGCACTCCCGGTAAGAGCGGCTGCCTCTCATTAGGGGGCTGCTCTGGCGACTACGAGGAAATGACTGGTCATTACAGTAACATCCAGCAGCCTGGTGTCCACTTTAGCACCATAGCTTTCCAAGGTCTCTGTCTGCAAAAACAAACAGGCTGTCTGCTGCAGGGAGGGGATCAGACCCAAGCCCTCACAGAAGCCCTGCAAACAAGGGCGGGGTGGTGTCAGGATTCACTGTCATGCCCTGTAATGCCACTTTGCAGCATGGGGGGTGTTTTAATTAGCAGCTCATTGTATCTACCTCTTCACACTGTGGTAATTAGGGGCTGTCATGTTACAGATGATAAAAAATAGCAAACAGTATTCCTCTGGAGTGCGCCTCCATGCTGACACGTCCGCCTCTCATGTTTGGCATTCAGGAGAGTGGCGTTGGTTTGGTGTTGCAAACCCGTTTTCATGCTGCGTGGTGTTAAATGAAAAAAAAAGGAAGCGTTTGTAATAACATTTACAGCATGAATGCTGTGTGCTGCTGCAAATCCTGAGCTTAACTTGATATTTTGGCGTTTAGTTTGGAGAAAAAACAGCCGTTTTACTGCATCTTTACTGCACTTTCTGGCTTCTCTTTGCCTCACATCTAGCAAAAACAAAAAAAGCATCTCGACATCATAATCAGCAAACACTCTTAAAGTGGTTGGGTGGATCCGAATTCTTCCCCTACCCTTCTGGCTTCTCTCTAACCCTCCAATTGAAGGGGCATTGAAGCATTGGCGGTGTCCAAACATGTTTTTTAAAAACATGTTTACATTTAAATAGAAATGAACTTTATGTTTTCTCATGACTGTTTAAAGTTATGAAACCAGTGTTGTTTTGTCTGTTCAGAGCTCTGGCAGCGACACGCTAACGTAGATGACCAGCAACTATTGATGATGTCATCAAGTGGTACCAACGTCTGAATTTAAAGACACTATTTTCCAAATCTCTCCGTTTGGAGGGCTAAATGTAGGGGTAGAGATTAATTTGGATTCGGCCGTTGAGTCTTCTTTAAACCTTCTCTTGTCGAGAATAAATTCAACAACAGATAACTTAAGGCAGTTAAAATCAGTTTTGATCCATGAGTTTTGTTTTACATTCAACTGAAACACTGTACAGGGCTTCACAGTGGTGTAGTGGTCAGCACTCTCACCTCACAGTGAAAAGGTCCTGGTTTAAATCCAAAGCTGGGTCCTTTCTGTGTGGAGTTTGCGTGTTCTCCTCGTGCACATGTGGGTTTTCTTTGGACAAGTGTCCAGGTTTCCTCCCGTAGTGCAAACAAACATGCTTCACGGGTTCGTTGGTGTTTTCATAATGTCACTAGGTGTGCATGTGAGACGCTTCAACAGTATCTGGGATAGGCTCCAACAACTCTGTGACTCTGAAGTGGATTTATCAGGTTCCGAAGATGGATGGATGAAACAGTAGAATTTCCATGATGTACAGTAGAGGAAGCAAACACATAAAACAGGAATGCCAAGTGGTGTTTAGATACTTGCAAAGCGCTTTTCTACATTCTTTGAGTTACAAAGCACTTCACACAGTCGCACACATTCACGCACTGATGCCAAACATTGGCGCCATCCTATAACCATCACGAGCAATGTGGGGGTCAGTGTCTTCCCCAAGGACACTTTCACATATGGGAACTGAACCTGCGATCTTCCAATCAGAAGCGGACACGCTCTACCTTTGCACTAATTTGTTGCCGACCAAAATACAATTTTTTGTGCCCAAAATGCTCATTTGTCATCGCCAAAGCACCACCCTACAGCTTGAAAGCGGGGCATGGGAGAATCTGTCAATCACCTACTTTTATTGAGGCTTCTGATTGGTCAGTTTAGACCTTGAGCTACAGAAAAAAATCATTAAAAAAGTAGAAAATTATCAAGAACTTGATAAAAATGTATCAGAGCAAGAATGGTTATTCTGACTAATAGGATGACTGAGTAATAGCTGCTCATTTCTCTATCCAAGTCTCAGGGAGTTTGGCCTCGTGAACTAGCAGGTTACTTCTTGTTAGAAACAAGAGGGGGAGGGGTCACTAAGTCCAGTTCTCATATACAGTCAATGGTTAGATCTCATCTGTGATGCTGGTCCTGCTGATGAGGCTCAGAGTAAACTGTGAAGAAATGTTTTCCTCCTTTGAAAACCAGCAAATCAAACTTCCCACAAACGTATGCTTACAGATAAACAGTTGTATTTAATATTTGACTTTAATAACGGAATCCTGCCACATAAGAAGCAGCAAACCGATCAGACGGCTGTGCTGCAGCGGCAGCCTCTTCAGAAACCATCTAAATAGAGTCATAAAATACCAGAATCCGCAGCTTAAAGAACAAAAGAAGAGGCCGAGTTCAAGCCAGTCGGTGAGATTACAGCCGTCAATCCCGCCGCATTATTTAGCACCCTTGCAAGGCCTCCCTCATGGGATCAAGCGCCAGTTGGACTAGAGGCGAGGGAAACTTTTCCCTGCTCAGTGCCGTCCTCGCTTTGTAGAGCCCGGGCTAAAGGTGGAGGGAGAGGTTTAGGTGGGATGAGTGGGTGGGAAGGCGGAGCTCTTGAGGAACTTTCCCTGACTCGGGCTAGCTTTACGCCTCTCGCTTTCATCTCAGGTCACTGTCAGAGGAGGATTTATCTTGTTAAAAGCTGCCTTCAGATGAAGGAGGGAGCGGCGCCTTTTCTCCTTCAACAACACATTATAAATCGCTGATGGGAGCCCAGTGGTGCTTCGGAAGGAGATTTTTTTCCCTCATTTTTTCAGATTTCAGGAACCCCACTACAGAGCTCTGCATGAGACATTAAAAAAAATTGATTGTTCCCTCAAATTATTAATTGTGGCCAAAATTAGTGGCCCTTTGTGGGGATATTTTGTGCCCTCAAATGATTATTTTAGCCATATTCAAATCCTGCTGCTAAATGGTGGCCAAAAAAACAATTTGTGGTTAAAAAAAAAAGAAAAAAAGCTCATTTCTGCCCATAAAAAAAACACTTTTTCACACATCGTGAGAATGTTTGCCCGCAAAATTCTATGCTAACGTGTGCCCCCACAGTAGCACTTTGTGCCCATAATACACTATGCTAACTTCTACCAAGAGAAGGCTAATTTGTGCACATAATATGCTAATCCGGCCCACAAAAAACAATGTTAATTTTCGCCTACAAAATGCTAATTTGGCCCTGCGATGGACTGGCACCCTGATCAGGGTGTACACCGACTTCGCCTACCAGTAGTTGTGTTAGGCTCCAGCAGCACCGTGACCCCTGTGAGGGATAAAACAGGCTTAGAAAATGGATGCATGGAAATACTAATGTGTTTCCACAAGAAACAATTTTGTTTTGTGGCATTCCTAATTTGTGCTAACAAAATTTTAACTTGTACCTTCAAAATGTTAATTTTTGGTGATGAAATACAAAATTGTGGCAACAAAATGCTCATTTGAGCTGACATCATACTAATACGTTACCATAATATATTATTTTGAGGAAACATTTATAATTATTATTATTCTGTTGTCATGTCCAGGGCTCCATACCCCACAACCTCCCCCTGATTAATTAACTTGTGTCTGTCCACAGAGCAGGAAACTGCGATTGTGCTCCCAGATAGAACTGAGTGCGGTTCTAATACCAAACTGTGAGAATTAAGCTCATTATGAGCATGTACCCTGGCAGATAAAGCAGCCTCTCATCCTGGCAGAAAATATGTCAGCCAGGCTGGATGAATATGAATTCAGATCTGAATGACATGTTTGGCTGAGTCAGATAAAGACGGAATCGAGAAAACAAAGATGCTGACAGAACTGACAAAAGACACATTTGTTGGGCTCTGGTTTCCACCAGAAAGCTGACAGTTATTGTAATGACTTGCTTCACAGAAACCAATTTTTTCTTGTTATTTGGTTTTTTGTCTCCTTGCTCTATTGTTGTAGGGAACTCGGTTTAACGATAGCAGATTCATTGCAGATGGTAAAGCTCATAAAAGCACAGCGGCGGCGCACAGCTTTCCCGTACAGGTGACTAGAATTATCTCAGCCATTCATCTGAGTTCTTCTAGATGATGCAGATCTTTCCCACATTTTAATTGACAGTGTGTTTGCCAATGTGTCTGCTGGCGGCAGTGAAGACTCAGCTCTGAGGAAAAAAATGACGTTACATAAGTGCAGACGCCTTGATGTTGGTTTTATCCGCACCTCTTTGCAGACTGTTGTTGAAAAAGCTTCTCTCTTGACTGACAGACTTTCTTGACAAAGAAAACGCTGATGGAGAAGGAGTAAAATATGTTATTAATGCTGCTAAATCTTCTTTTATTTGTGCTCGTTTCGATCTGTTTCGATCTCACAGCATTTTCTAGACTGTGTTGAAGATGTGTGGGTTTTTTGAAACAACTTAGAAAGAATTTTCGAATTCATTTATTTAATTTAATGTCAAATAACTGTTATTAAATTGAAGAAATGGATGGATGGATTGTTTTCTGGATGAATAAATGGATGGCTAGATTTATTCAAACAATTCCTTAAAGGGCCTATAGCAGGGGTACGGAAGCTTTGGCTCAGGAGCCAGATGTGGCTCTTTTGATGACTGCATCTGGCTCTCAGTAAATCAGCTGGCATTTCTTAATAAAATAATAAAAGCATAATTTTGCTAGAGCTTAAGTTAAGCAAATACAGACAAGAAGCCATCAAAATAAACAACACAAAAAAAAACAAAGGCATTTCAATCTCTACTTCTATTTTTGACCGCACAATCCTTTCTGTACGCTCAGGTGTGTGGGACAGTCCGATACCCTGAAACTGTAATTTAATTGGATTAAATGCAACAGCCTGCACGAGTCCTTGTGAGGTCATCAAGTAAATTAACCTGGTTTTTAGTTAGCTCACTTATGCGGCACTAAAACTTTAAGGCAAAAATGTGGCAAAGAGAAAAAAAAAGAAGTGAAGAAAAGAAGCAGTTTCCGGTTCAATCAAACTTAACACAATCTGATTTGCTTTATTCATTTATAAGGCTTAGGGCCCGGTCACACCACATGAACTTTGCTGGAACGTACCAGGAGTGGTGCCGAATTTTGACAACGCTCGATGGTAGCGATGCACCCCAAAATCTGGCGTAGCTTTAGCATTGGTTTAGCAGCAGCGAGCTATAGCGAGCGTTGATGTAGCGTTGATTGCTTCAGTGTAGGTAGAAGGCATTCTGCGCATGCGGGCGGCCATCAGGATTCATTGTGATGCAGTTTTTGGGCTAATTCGATGTCTAATTTCATTCATTCATTTTCCAAACCGCTTTATCCCTTTCGGGGTCACAGTGTTGCCGGAGCTTAACCAGTCTGTCGCAGGGGCCACAGTCACACACCCATGCACACTCACATCCACACATAGGGACAATTTTAGAGTAACCAATGAACCTATGAAGCATATTTTTGGAAGGTGGGAGAAAGCTTTAGTACCCGGAGAAAACCAATACATGCACGGGGAGAACATGCAAACTCCACACAGAAAGGTCCACCATTGATGAATTGAGGACTTGAACCGGGAACCTTCTTGCTGTGAGGCAAGAGTTTTTGACCGATCACCAGTCCCGGTCCGGCACCGCTATGACAACGCCACATCAGCTCATGTGGAGGATGAGTTTCACAGACCAGTGGAAAAAAACAGTTCATCTGGAGCCACGAAGGACTAATCGGGGAGGAAGACCCAGCCTACTGTTTGTAAATTCATAATCATTGTGTTAAATGGATGGGTCAAGGGTCAGATGGTGTCTTTTTCATCGTGCCTGGTGTTAGAACGTCCATATAGTCGGTAGCAGATTGGGACATTTTTAAGACCCAGAGCTCTGTCATTAGCACTTACATGTTAGAAATAACCTTTTTGGTGGAGAACTATACCTGTTTCTAAGACCTCGATTCCTGAACACGCGTTTAGGCAAAATCTGTGAATTTTGGCCTTCAGGAGTACTGTTCATTTCAGCAAGAATGGAAAGAAGAATTGGCTTTTGTGGAGAGTTCTGCAGTTTGTCTAATATGCAGGGACAAAATGTCATCGATGAAATGGTCTAATGTATTGCGACACTTTGAAACACCTGCATAAAGCTTAGCTACACCACGTACCAAACAGATAACAAAACCATCAGAAAAAACATGCAGCACCACAAACTGCATTAAAAGAAGATACTTTTTTTAGTAAGTTATTGTTAAAATCTTGATTATAACACTGTTAAAAATAAATACTGAGTGTTATTAAAAAGAACAAGGCTCTCGTGGGATTAGATTTTAAAATATGTGGGTTTTTTGGCTCTCTCAGTCAAAAAGGTTCCCGACCCCTGACCTATAGAATGCTATTCTTGAGCCTTGTATAGTAAACAATATCTATACATATAATAATATATTACCTTTGGCACACTAAAGAACACATTATTTATCAAATATGAGTTGTTTTCGTTCTATGAGCTCGTTTCCTATCTGGAAGTAAGATGACTCCATCTCTGAGGCTTCGCCTTTCGCTCATTTCATAACATCATCCTAGAGCCAGCTTCTGCTATGACAGATGTGCATATTGAGTATCTAAAATGACAGTGTTTTGCCGATCACTGTGAAAGGGTGTGTGTGTTAGCCTGGGGGCGGTGCTGGTAGCAGAGCCTTCCTGGAAGGGGCTGTTCTCACTTGTCCACGTCTCAGAGTGAGAACCCACAGGGTTTGAAGGAATGCTCACAGATTCATAAACAGAACAAAATACCGCTGTGAGGTTTCTTTTTGTGAAAAATGAACATTATAGTACAGTTAAAAGCTTAAAAAAAGGCTTTTGTATGGTATAGGCCCTTTAAAACTGCTTTAGTGGGCGGAGCTTCCATTTCCTCTGTGGAGAACTCAGTCAGCAATTAAAAAGAAACAAAATGGCAAACAACACTGACCAGATGGCACAATTAGAAGTGAATGCAGAAGAGCAGATGTAACTCAGTCTGCTTTTTATGGACCAAATAAAAAAAATGAAATGAAAAGGCAAGCTTGTAAAATTGTTGCAAAAACATGAGTGCAACCTGAATGTGAGGATTACTACTAATTACCATTACTAAGAATTAAATTAAGTTTTGTAATTGTTTTAAGAAACTGTTCAGGTCTAAATTGTATAACTCTTTAAAGATAAAGACAAAAAACAACGTTTGAGTTTGTTTGCCAGAGTGGAGAATGGACCTCTCCTCACCGCTGCAATATTTTGTGCAGCTCAAAACCTTCGGAGCGGTGGGAGGGACCCACGAGGAACATCAGTGGTGGCCGAGCGTATGCAACGTTGCTTTAACGGAAGCCAACTTTTGGTAAACGATGATGAACGGTCACGAGCGATGAGGGATTTTTTTTCACCGCTCCAGACACGCTCCAGCAAAGTTCATGTGGTGTGACTGGGCCCTAAAGGTCTATTATTTGAAAAACTTGGACTCTTCTGTTTTTGTAATAATTGGACCCCAGTGGTCACTGAAATAAATACTTCTGGTTTGAAATGTGGTTCAAACACAAAACATAAAAATCAGTGTAAAGTCATAAAGTTTACTCAATTTTAAGTCAGAAAACTTGCAATAAGCAACACTTTCCTTGAGTAATGTGTTACATATCTGTGTACAAAACCAAATGTAAAGCCGCTTTTCTCCACGTCAGAATCAGCTGATTCACAATGATTGCGTAAAGAGTCGAATGCTGCATTCACACCAGGTGTGACACGGTTTCAGGAACACGCCCAAGCATGTGGTGTTCCCACTGGACTGTCGCTACCTTTTAGTAGCGTATGTCACCTACAGTTGGGAGAATCTTGGTGTGAAATGTGTAAATCTGGTGAATCTTGCTTCAGACCTTTTCTTTCACAGCTCAATTTCGAAATATGAAAGACTCTTTGTTAATTCTGGCTGGACACAAATCCCACTTTTTATTTTCTCCTTCATCTCCTTCCTTCAATTTATCAATTGGTTGGCACTTCTGTGAATTATAAATAAAAGGACATCATCCAAATGTCACTACCTGACCTGAGTCCCTGATTGGTTCGTCCTGGTTAGGCTCTCAGCATGTGTTTAATAATAATTTGTTCTAACTGTAAAGCAAAACGGTTGTAGAAACGCATGGATGGGAGAGTTTTGAACCCAGAAGCCCAAAACGCATATCTATGTGTGTCTACATAGACTTTTCAATGGAAGTGGTCGCTTGTAGGAGGGTGGTGTGAAGGTAGCTGAGGAGTTATGCTCAGTTAAAGAGTGTGTGTTATTTAGGTATTGCTGGGGTGACATCTTCGGTATTAAAAGGTTAAGCCAAACTACACATCACGAAAGTAAGCAAAATGATTGATCCCACAAGCTTTAAACTAATTACTGTTACTAATTACTAACTGTTGTGGAGAATCTTTGTATATAACTATGTTTAAATTCACAAAAAACACATTTATTTTTTATATTTAGCTGGTAAAATGGTTGATGGCAATAGAGTTAAGGGTTTAACTACAGTGAGCCAAAAAATTATTTGAACAATGTGATTTGGCAAGTTCTCCCATTTAGAAATCAATGGAGGGGTCGAAAATTTTCGTCTTAAGGGCCTGTTTTCTGTGAGAGACATAATAAAAGAAATCTGGAAATCTCATTGTATGATTTTTTTAAAGAATTTTTTCGTATGCTACTGCTGCAAATAAGTATTTGAATTCCGACCCTGACCTGTTAGATCTGCTAGTCCTCCTTTAAATAGTCCACCTCCAATTACTGAATTATTGAATGAATAATATCAGAACTGTGAAGCATGGTGGTGGTAGCATCATGCTATGGGGGTGTTTATCTGCACATGGGACAGGACGACTGCACTGAGGATGACCGGGGCCATGTACAGTGAGATTTTGGGGAACAACCACCTTCCTTCAGTTAGAGCATAGAAGGTGGGTCATGGTTGGTTCTTCCAACATGACAATGACCCCAATCACGCAGCCAGAATAACCAAGGAGTGGTTCTGTAAGAATATTAGCAAGGTTTTGGAGTGGCCTAGCCACTCTCCAGACCTAAACCCAATAGAACATTTTTGGAGAGAGCTCAAACTTTTTGTTTCTCAGTGACAGCCTGACTAATATAGAGAAAATCTGTGTGGAGGAGTGGGCCGAAATCCCTCCTGCCTGCAAAACTCCAGCAAAACTTTGACCTGTGTAATGGTACCAAATATTAACATTGATTTTCTAGGTGTTCAAATACTTATTTGCAGCAGAAGCTTACATGTATATTATTGAAAAAAATTATACCATGGGATTCCAGATTTCTTTTAGATTATGTCACACACATGTGAACGTGCCCGAAAGATGAAAATTTTCCCACCCCTCCATGAATTTCTAAGTGGGGAGAACTTTGCAAAATCCCAGGGTGTTCAAATATTTCTGTAATGACACAGAACAGGAAGTTAAAAGTAATGTTGTGGGTAAGCTGATGTGTCTTGTTCTTGTTGTCTTGTTCGCATGTAATCCAACACTTTGCTGGGAGCAATGCTTCCCAGAGCTCAGGTGAGGGGCACAGAACCAGCTCGATCTATCTTAGTTATAATTAGGATAGTCTCTGTTTTATTAGCAAGAGAAGACCTGAATAGTGTCAGCTTCGCTCAGCATATGTGTGCTCAGGGATCTGTTTCATCTTCAAATTTCCCATAACTGAATATAGATAACACCCCTGAGGACAGTCTCAAAGGACATTAACGGATACAACAATGCAATCACCAAAGCACGTTATAATGATAGCAGGACACTTGCTGCTGCACTTTCTTTTACAATGTTGTATGCAAAGATCATGGCATTGCATTGTTCAGTAAAACCAATTGATCAGGATTGATTTGCTCTGGTCATTCAAGTGAGTTATGATTTTAATTTTATGACTGTGGCTGCAGAAGACAAAACTGTCTGAAAAGTAGAAAGCTCTCAAAAGTTTCTTTTCAACCACAAGGCCACATTAGATTCATGTTGAGTCAGCAGGCAGTTACTGCTTTTTACCTGACAACTGGAGTCAACCAGGAAGAAATTCAAACTTTATTGTTTACTCTGTAGAAATAAAGTGGTGGATTGTGTCATTAAAAACACTCAAATCCTTTCAAATAGAAGCCAAGAAAAGCACCGTACTGTATGCACAAAGGGACAACCTTAAAGTACCAAATGTTGTAGTTCCTCAAATGGAAACCGGGAATCTGGTTTCAGAAGGAAACGGTTTCCCATTTAGTGATTTTGCACAAATTACTTATGTTCAGCCTTGTGTTCAAAACTTTTGTTGTTTTAGTCATGTTTCTGCATCACAAATACAATCTTTTTCCAACAGCATTTCTTTGTCTTCTCCTGATTCACAACTATTTGAATGCTCAGAAATGCAGTTTTAATCTTAATGTAATTTTATTTATGTCCTAAATCATCAGAACAATGCCACAAGAACATGTAAAAACACACAAAAAAACAATTGAAACTAATTTGATCTTTAAATGTTGTGGATGTTGTCCTGTTTATGCATTTTATTGTTATTTCTGTCAATAACCTAAACTAGTCCTTTATTCTTTATTATCAGCTTTGAAATGAGTCCTCTGAGTTTATTTTGCGTTTTTGTCACATGTAAAAATCCTAATTCTCTTGTGTTTTGAAACTGTTTTTCTTGCTTTGTCTGTGTTGTGCTAATTTGGCATCTTTACACAACAAAACTTCAAAGTGCTGGTCTAAAATAGTCTTCATTTCTTCATTGTTTCTATGCAGCTCACTGACGTTTGTACAATTAGGCAACAAGAAATGACATTTCTTCTTTTTTTTTTTTTTACACATTGTCATTGCATTAAGATTCTGACAGAGTTTATTTCCTCCCCGAAGCAAGCTGGACATTTGGGATTACTGCATTGGGCACAAAAATATCCGCTATTTCTGATCTTCAGTGCCATCCGTCTTTGTAGCTCTGTTTTGAGCCTCTGTCAGCTTCTAATGGAAAATTCTTATCCCTGCTTAAATAAACGCTCCGCTCTTGCTTCATGTCAGTATAAAAACATTTAAAAGTGTTGAAGATGACTTATTAAACAGTTGAAAATGTTTTTGTACAGCTGTAGGGCTTCATTGAACACAACAGGTTCATAAGAACCTCGCATTTTCAATGAAAAGATAACATTTTAAATAATGTTTTCTAGCGTCTGACCTGTGTGATGTCTGTATGGCTGAAGGGTGGCATAGTGGTTAACTAGGGGGAGGATAGCTGTTTTGTGCATTTAGACAAAGTTGTGCACAAAGTGATACTTTGCATTTCCCCCCAAAAATAAATACAGAAATATTACTTTTAGATTTCTGATCATAAATCTCTGCTGAAGTCATGGGGTTGCTGGAGCCTAATCCAACTTTGTTGTGTGATGGTTGGTTGCACCCTGGGCAGGTCACCAGTCTGTTGCAGGACCCACACATTAACACACACTCACATTTACACCCCAGGAACATTTGGAATGACAAACTGATCTACAGTGAGTGTTTTGGAGCATGATATGAAACTAGACTACCTGGAAAAAATACAAGGAGAACAACTAAACACCACATGAAAAGAACTCAGTTAGGATTTGAAAAATAAGTCTTCTCCCGGATTTACACCAGTCCACCTGCAGTGTTTCTCTGTTGCGTTTTGAATCCGTCTCACGACCACCAGTTAGTTTACATTGTTTACATGCGTCTCAGGTCCGCTCCCGGAGGAGTGGTTTGTTCTGGCACCCCGTGTAGAGTGATTCCTCCCACTCTCTTCGCTCTTCTAAAACAGAAGCAGTCAGGCCCCATGTGCTCTCTTTCCTTACTGAATTCTTGTAAAATGTATGTTTTGTGTCATAAATGATGTTGTGTTTTGTAAATTTTTGTTATCCATTAGATAATGTGTGTAATCGCATGGGCACTGTCACAAATCGTGGCTGTAATTTCCCACCTCCAGTAAACGCACCACTTGATTCTCTATCACCTTCACCTGGTCCCTCCTGCTCTTATACTGCTGACACTCACCACACCACTGCCAGATCGTCATTTGTGCCAACAGTGATTTTTCAGCCCTCGCCAAGTGTTCTAGTCTCCTGTGTATTTTGATCCGGCCTCGTTTTGACCACGTCTCTGCCTGAACCCCTCTGGATATTCCTGCTTGATGCCTTCTGCCTTTTTGGGTTTTTGGATTCTGGACTGTTTTTTGGATGTTCTTGTCACGCCCTTTTGGAGATTCCTGTTTGTGCCCGGACTGTCCTGCTCGATTACTGGATCTTGGACTTACTACGGACTTTGATTTATGCTGCCCTGGATATAACCTTTAGAACTGAACTTTGAATAAAACCCCTTAAAAGACTGTTCTGAGATTTTGGTCTTCTGTTGGATTTCTAAGGGTGCATGACAGGCACATCACCTCAAATATAAAATAACATTTTCAGAAGTACAACAAATGTTTTTTATTTTGAAATTTGCACCAATTTTCCCTGTAAGGACGAGGCTGAGACGTGTGGATTCCATGTGCAAACAGGGTTTAATGAAACAGCACAGGAGGAAGAGACAAGGTGTGGTTAAGGACAGGCGAGGGTCAATAACACAAGGAGCAAGGCAGAAGGCGTAAAGACAGGCAGAGATCAGAAACCAGGCAACATGAACATGGAACGCTTGTATGAACCGAGAGGGAAACCAGTTCAAGACTACGCACAGAGGAGAGAGTGAGGCAGGCATTTAAGCAGTGGTGTGATGACATGAAGAGGAGCAGCTGGTGAAAACAAAGATGGAAGAGGTCCGATGTATGCTGGGACTTGTAGTGTACAGAGAAACAGAGCTGTTAGTATTCTGGCGATGTCTCCATCTGGTGGTCGGAGAGGGAACTGGACAACCAGATGCTGACAGAGCCACCCCATTGCGAACAGCTCCAGAAGCGAGAGACCCACCCAACACTGGGGAACGACCGAGGGGCCGGCCTGTCCGGATGGTCTTGTATGGAGAGCAGCAGTCAGAGAGGGGTTAAGGATGTCATTAGCTGCCAAAACCCCAGAAGGGCTCCTCGGGCCCATACCCCTCCCAGTCAACCAGATACTGGGGCCCGACCATTCCGTCGTATGGAGTCCGGGAGGAGCTTGTGCACGAGGTAGGCCTCTTCGCCGTCCACCATGAGTGGAGGAGGAATGGTGTCAAGATTAGTATACAGGAGGGTGTCCTCGGAGGGGAGCTGTTGCCGGTTTCAACAGTGACAATGGAATGTAGGTGAGAATGCAATAGCTGGAGGCAGCTGGAGGCGGAAAGACACAGGAGTGATCTATCACAGAATCTTGAAGGGATCCAGAAACCTGGGACTAAGTTTCTTGCAGGTCAACGTAGCTGAAGGTCATGCGTGGATAACCACACCCACTGTCCAGGAGCCAAAAAGGGTCCCTCCCGTCGATGTCTATCCGCTTGCTCCTGGTATCTGTGAACGGCCTGTCCCAGTTGGATATGTGCTGCCTCTCAGGTGTCCGCACATCGGGTAAACCAGTCATCAATTGCCAAGGAACGTCAGGTGGCGGCATCGCCCCAGAGGGAGAGATGGGGGTTGGGAACCGATAATGCACGGAAAAGGGGTCAAGCCTGTGGCAGCTTTCTCAGAGAGTTCTGTGCGTACTCGGCCTAGACCAAGTAGCGACTCCATTCCTCCTGCGCGAGCTGCAATATGACCTCAAGTCACTTCCTGATTCATATGTTCAGTTTGGCCATTGCACTGTGGATGGTAACCTGAGTTCAGGCGAATGTTTGTGTTCAAACCTTTGCAGAGCTCCCTCCAAAACCGTGAGGTGAATTGCGGTCCCCGATCTGACAGGATGTCCTCAGGAAAGCCGTAGTGACAGAAGACATGAGTCAACAGCTTGTTCCGCAGAATCCATCGTAGTCAGTAGTTAGGTAGGTAGGGGATGAGACGACATGTTTTGGAGAAACCTGTCGATAACTGTGAGGGTCACCGTATGGCCCTGCGAACTAGGCAGATCCATGATAAATTCCACTGCAAGATTGGAACCAGGGACGATGGAGAAACTGGAAGAGGTTGGAGGAGGCCGGCCTGTAGCTGACATGATGCTTTAGCTGTCTGAGAGACCGAATACCGGTCACGTACTGGGCCACGTCTCCCTGTAAGGTAGGCCACCAAAAAAGAGTTGGGTTAGTGTCTGTGTGGTGGCCATACCTGGATGTCCAGTGCGGGATGTCGTGCACCAGCCGTTTAGAACTCTGTCGGTGAGATGGCGGAACATAGGTGCTATCTTCTGGACAAGACGGTGACAGAGGTTCGGAGTGTTGACCTCTGCTGGCTCTGACATGATGTTCCATTGGATGGAAGCTAGGATCAGGGAGTCCGGGACGATGTCTCGTGTGGCAGGTGTTAGTGACAGAGGTTTCATAAAGGAACGACAAAGCATCAGCTTTGCCGTTTTTTTTGGAACCAGAACGGTAGGTTTTGGAAGTAGAACTGGGAAAAGAACAGAGACCACCGAGCTTGGCGGGCTTTTAACCTCTTGGCCGACTTTATGTATTACAGGTTCTTGTGGTCTCTAAGAACCGTAAAAGGATGCGAGACTCCTGCCAGCCAGTGCCTCCACTCCAAAAAAGCGTCCTTCATTGCGAGCAGCTCTCGATCCCCCACGTCGTAGTTCTGATCGGCTGCAGACAGATTCCTGGAGAAGTAAGCACAGGGATAAAGTTTGGATGGTAGACCCTGCCACTGGGACAACAAGGCACCCACTCCAGAACTGGACGCATCTACTTCTACCACAAATGGTCGTGTGGGATTGGGGTGATGTAGGATAGGAGCCCATGCAAACTGCTGCTGCAGAGTCTTGAAAACACTGGTAGCCTCTGGGGTCCAGAACAGACA
>BOLG01001625.1:0-44102 GCA_016861445.1 Oryzias woworae
CTTACAAAGGTTTAATTAAGTCACAGTTAATACGATTCAAGAGAATTTGCAGTAGGTCAGAGGACTTCTGGAAGCAGTCAAAATTTTATTCGGGGTATTACGATCAAGGATATTCCCGATCTTTCCTAAGGCACTGTTTAAAAATCCATACAAAAACAATCAGGCAAAGGGATCAGATCATTCCACTGATTACAAACATATTCCAAGAGCGGGACCATAATGAATATGAGGAGAATTAAGGAATTTTTGAAAGAATAATCATGAATCAGGATTACTCAACAATTTTATATAGCATCATTTCGCGTATAGTGAAGAATAAACTTAAAAGATTACTTAGTCAGAGCAAAAACTGAAGTCAGTACAAGAGGTTAAAATTAAGAGTGAACAAAAGATTGGTGAGATTGAACTTTGTGGAACACACACATAATAAGATGGTATTTAAGATTAAGCAAAAATTCAATGGAAGAATACACTAATTGTTGGTTGTGTACATGATTTTTTGTGCCAAATGTGGCCTTAAGTACATTGGGGAAACTAAAAATTCTATTTTTAAACCGAATGACACAACATAAATACAACATATAAATAAAAAAATGACACACACTCCTTTGGTTAAACATTTTTCATTACATGGCTGGGACTCATTTAAAATTGCCCGGAAATCAAACTAATTTACTATGGACAAAAAACAAAGAACAAATGTGGGGGAAGTCAAATGGATCACAAATTGGACACAAAAGAACCAAGAGACTAACTACAAAAATTAATTGAATTTCCATACTCCATTCCAGGTTCTCTTTTCCTAACCGTAATTACTCCCATTCCTGTCACAATCCTAATTCTCCCCACCCCCCCCCCCATTTAACCCTAACCCAACCCTGGCCCTAACCCTAACCCTAACCTCTAACCCTAACCCTAACCCCTAATCCTAACCCTAAAACCTGGCCCTAATCCTAACCCTAACCCTTAACCCTAACCCTAACCCTAAATCCTGGTCCTAACCCTAATTACATTTTTGTTCTTATTGGCTTACCATACCTTATCTGTTATAACCCCCACCTGGTTTTATTTTCTAACCATAACAAATTTTTCATTTTAACCTAGAGCAGGGGACCTTTTCCTAACCTTAACTAGAAATGACAATAATGAAAATTTAAAATAAAAAAAATTGGAATAAAACGAATAATAATATGAAGAAAAAAGTATTTTATATTGGAAATCACAGATAACATAGAGAATTTGGCTTGAAAAAATAAAAAAAAAAAACAAAACAGAAAACTTAAACAGGACTTTCAAACAGGTAAGGAGGGGCTCCAGCAGGAGTAGCTGACAAAATAGAAACCTAAAAACAGAGACGCGAGAAAATAAGAATTAGGAACAGGAAGGGAGGGCTCCAGCAGGGGAGGAGCCTGTTCAGTCAGAGAGCCGAGCAGCACTTATTCTGCTCTGACTTTCGGCAGGGAAACATCTCCCAGAGACAGCAGCAGCAACGCAGACTTGTTGTTTTGTAGTGCCTCCAACAGCCGGAAGAAAGACCCGTTGGTAGGGTCCGAAACGTCGCGCGGCTGAGGCACTTGGAGTTTTGTTTTTCATCTTTTCATTTTTTTATTCATTTTTTTTTAAATATTTTTTTCTTTTTTTTCAAAAAAAAACTAAAAAAAACATTAAAAATTCAGTTCATTTTGTCACACACATCTCAAACATACCCACACACTACACACAACTTATTAATTTAGAATACCAAGGGCTACATCAGGACGATGGCAGAGGACGGGTGGACACTGTACCAACCCCGCCGTGGTCGGCGCCGTCCTCGCCGAGACTTTGGTCCCTATTGGGAGCAGGGTACTGGGGCTCACAGGGGGCTGGACCGTGCACCCCCTGCCTCTCTGTATGGAGGTGGGGCACCTGCCAGTGCCTCCACCTAATCTGCCAGTGCCTCCCTTTCGTGAGGACCAGATACCAGAGACCACAATTTAGGTCTTATGCGTCAGTGGTGGAGAGGAGGAGGGATTTCGACCCCCACCTAGTCACCAAGAGAGGCAGAAAATGTCAGACGGGAACCAGCAGATCCAGTTATGAGACAGCTTGATCCGCAGACTCTGCCATAATAAAGGTGGTCCATCACCTTCAAAATGTATCCCCAGCTCCTGGGAAACCAAGCCCTCGGCAGATTGCACGCATGGAGGATGTTTTAGCATCCATGATCAAACCAGCATCCCCAACAGCTGCTACCACAGACTTGATCTATAGGTAATGCTAAAAATTGGGGGCTACAACCACACTGCTGATTTTTGGAAGACCATTATAAGCGCAGTTGTTGAAACAGCATGCTGAGGGGAGATTGACAGAAAAACCTCCCTGGAAACTGGAGGACGGCCTTTCTGGTTGCCAAAAGATGGGCATACAGAAATTTTCCACGGATTACACAGGATGTGCTAGAGCATGCAGAGCAGAGGCTCTACTCACTGGGGGGACAACGGCAACCAGGGAAAAATGTGTTGCAGGGAAACCTCTGAGCCTCCAGGGGGAAGGGGAGAAAGTTCGGAAGAAACCCGTCCTATCTCCAACTCGAGATGCACAGCCAACAAACAGAGCGGGATCCTCAACCGCCCACACATTCCCGTAGGTTATCTCCGTTGCCTCAACGCACCCACGAACAGAAAAGACAGGTCCATACATCTGAGCCACCCTTACCTAAGCAAGTGAGATCTTGCGAAGTGCAGGTCTCCCCTCAGTGCAGAGCATAGACCATGGGGAAAGAGACCTCTGGAGGAAAACATCCGATTCAGAGGATGCTCAGGAGCACAATCGGTTCAGAAGGGTTCAGATCCCACAGGGTGGGATAAGGAGATTGGGGAGATCAGCCCAAGCCCAGTTCAATTCTGTCTTGATCAGGATTTGGATGTGCAAACTGAATAGATAGAAGCCCTGTGTTGTTTCCGGAACCTTTAGACTCCTCCCCTCTCACTCATCTTCGCGGGAAGGAGGAGGCTGAATCACAAGCAGGTCCTTCACACTTGTGTACACCACCACCTCCCATTACAGACACTCAGAGGCTTGTGGTCACTCGCCATGCCAAACTCCAACAGGAAAATATGAGAGTGGGACCTACATGTCAATAAGAAGTGGCTGATACTGGGGGACTGGGGACTCTATCTGTCGAGGCTTCCAGGCTATTATATCAAGGACCTCCAGATAGATAGTTACCCCGAGCGGTGCCAACTTTCGACATGCACAGGCTCTCATGTGAAGGCCACATCCAGTGTCATGGTAGAAAAGTAGTTTTATCCTTTGGGATTAACAGCAGGGATCAAAGGGGCAAAGAGGACAACGATTAACAATGCAAGCTGCTATAAGATCAGCCAAAAAGCCATTTCCCTACGCGGAAATATGGATTCCGGTGGTTACTACTCTACTAAACTTCTCAGCAGCTCAGCAGAGACTATGCAGGTACTAAATGCCCACATTATCAAGAACATGCCCGTACATTCCACCTTTGCCGACTGCTGCTAAATTCCACACAGAGGGGGATGGTATCCATTGGACATATGAAACAGAAAGTACATGTTGGACCATTGGGTTTCCTTTTAAACTGGTAATCCCCATAAGCCTCTTTGAGGAGGGGAACAGGGGACCAGGTCCAAAGAATGTGCTGGTTTTGGCTAAAAACTCAGCCTTACCAGAGCACAAGAATCTCTTTTGGAGAAAGGCCTACATAACATATTATCCCAACTATGGGGATTTCCAAAGGACAAAGACAACAATTAAAATTAGACATTCAGACATATCATAGAAAAATAAACTATCCATGTACTTTGAGAAAAAATCCATGTAAAGAAAGAGTTTCATTTTCTACCTAAATCGGACTGGGAACCTCCTGATGAAAAATTACCCCCCAGAGGTTCCAGTCTTAATTACGCAGGATAACAGAGATATAAAAAAGCGTTTTAGAACAAGCAATGATCTTTCAAATTTGACAAGGGGAGGAAGAAGAAGCATTAAAACAATTACAGGAAAATAAGCATATAGTCATTAAACCAGCGGACAGGGCAGTGTCATAGTAATCCTGGGACGAGACCAATATATTACAGAAGGTTAATAGACAACTGGACAATCAAAGTTATTACAAAAAACTGGACAATCCTATTTATTTACAAACCATCCCCCATGATTAGAGACATTCTTCTCAACTGTATAACCAAAAGTTCATTAACAAAAAACAAATGAGGTATTTGCAAGGGGAAGAGGAACCACGACCACGCAGATTTTATATACTGCCCAAGGTACACAAAGAACCCCAAACCTGGACGGTCCCTTTCGAAATTCCACCAGGTCGTCCGATTGTTTCGGACTGTGAAAGCGAGACCTATTACACAGCAGAATATATTGATTACTTCCTGAATCCCCTGTCCACAGTTCATCCGTCGTATGTCAAAGACACGTATCATTTCATAGACATAATTAATAATTTAGAAATTCCCCAAAATTCATTCATGTTTACAATTGATGTAGACAACTTGTATACAAACATTGATAGCGCAGCTGGACTTAAGGCAGTGAAGAAAATCTTTAGAAAATACCCAAATCCCACAAGGCCGGACCCGGAAATTTTAAAATTGTTAGAAATTAATTTAACACGAAACGATTTTGAATTTAATGACACATTTTATTTACAGGTCAAAGGGACAGCAATGGGCAAAAGGTTCGCCCCGGCATATGCGAACATATTTATGGCAAACTGGGAAGAAAAAGCAATAGCAAAATGTGCAGTGAAGCCATTGCTTTACCTACGGTATTTGGATGATATTTTTGGGATTTGGACTCACACATTGGAGGATTTTCAAAAGTTTATTAAAATTTTAGATTCACATGACCCTTCAATTAGACTCAAATACATATATCATAAGGAATCCATAGATTTTTTGGACACAACAATTTTTAAAGGAGAGTCATTTAATGCAACGGGCAAATTAGAAACAAAAGTATTCTTCAAACAAACAGACACACACGCACTACTATACAAAACAAGTTATCATCCAAAGCACACTTACAAAGGTTTAATTAAGTCACAGTTAATACGATTCAAGAGAATTTGCAGTAGGTCAGAGGACTTCTGGGAAGCAGTCAAAATTTTATTCGGGGTATTACGATCAAGGGGATATTCCCGATCTTTCCTAAGGCACTGTTTAAAATCCATACAAAAACAATCAGGGCAAAGGGATCAGATCATTCCACTGATTACAACATATTCCAAGAGCGGGACCATAATGAATATGAGAATTAAAAGGAATTTTGAAAGAATAATTCATGAATCAGGATTACTCAACAATTATAGCATCATTTCGGCGTATAGGAAGAATAAAAACTTAAAAGATTACTTAGTCAGAGCAAAACTGAAGTCAGTACAAGAGGTTAAAATTAAGAGTGACAAAAGATTGGTGAGATTGAACTTTGTGGAAAACACACATAATAAGATGGTATTTAAGATTAAGCAAAAATTCAATTGGAAGACATCTAATTGTGTGTACATGATTTTTTGTGCCAATGTGGCCTTAAGTACATTGGGGAAACTAAAAATTCTATTTTAACCCGAATGACACAACATAAATACAACATATTAAATAAAAAAATGACACACACTCCTTTGGTTAAACATTTTTCATTACATGGCTGGGACTCATTTAAAATTGCCGGAATTCAAACTAATTTACTATGGACAAAAAAACAAAGAACAAATGTGGAAGTCAAATGGATCACAAAATTGGACACAAAAGAACCAAGAGGACTAAACTACAAAAATTAATTGAATTTCCATACTCCATTCCAGGTTCTCTTTTCCTAACCGTAATTACTCCCATTCCTGTCACAATCCTAATTCTCAGTTTCAACCCTAACCCTAACCCCTGGCCCTAACCCTAACCCTAACCTCTAACCCTAACCCTAAACCCTGGCCCTAATCCTAACCCTAAACCCTGGCCCTAATCCTAACCCTAACCCTTAACCCAACCCTAACCCTAAATCCTGGTCCTAACCCTAATTAAATTTTTGTTCTTATTGGCTTACCATACCTTATCTGTTATAACCCCCACCTGGTTTTATTTTCTAACCATAACAAATTTTTCATTTAACCTAGAGCAGGGGACCTTTTCCTAACCTTAACTAGAAAATGAAATAATGAAAATTAAAAAATAAAAAAAATTGGAATAAAACGAATAATAATATGAAGAAAAAAAGTATTTATATTGAAATCACAGATAACATAGAGAATTTGGCTTGAAAAAATAAAAAAAAAAACAAAACAGAAACTTAAACAGGACTTTCAAACAGGTAAGGGAGGGGCTCCAGCAGGAGTAGCTGACAAAATAGAAACCTAAAAACAGAGACGGAGAAAATAAGAATTAGGAACAGGAAGGGAGGGGCTCCAGCAGGGGAGGAGCTGTTCAGAGAGCGGAGCAGCTCATTTCTGCTCTGACTTTCGGCAGGGAAACATCTCCCAGAGACAGCAGCAACGCAGACTTGCTTTGTAGTGCCTCAACAGCCTGAAGAAGACCCGTTTAGGGTCGAAACGTCGCGGCTGAGGCACTTGGAGTTTTGTTTTTCATCTTTTCATTTTTTTATTTCATTTTTTAAATATTTTTTTTCTTTTTTTCAAAAAAAAACTAAAAAAACATTAAAAATTCAGTTCATTTTTCACACACATCTCAAACATACCCACACACTACACACAACTTATTAATTTAGAATAACCAAGGCTACATCAGGACGATGGCAGAGGACGGGTGGACACTGTACCAACCCCGCCGTGGTCGGCGCCGTCCTCGCCGAGACTTTGGTCCCTATTGGGAGCAGGGTACTGGGGCTCACAGGGGGATGGACCGTGCACCCCCTGCCTCTGTATGGAGGTGGGGCCCTGCCCCTCCACCTAATCTGCCAGTGCCTCCCTTTCGTGAGGACCAGTACCAGAGACCACAATTTAGGTCTTATGCGTCAGTGGTGAGAGGAGGAGGATTTCGACCCCCACCTAGTCACCAAGAGAGGGCAGAAAATGTCAGACGGGAACCAGCAGATCCAGTTATGAGACAGCTGATCCGCAGACTCTATGCCATAATAAAGGTGGTCCATCACCTTCAAAATGTATCCCCAGCTCCTGGGAAACAAAGCCCTCGGCAGATTGCACGCATGGAGGATGTTTTAGCATCCATGATCAAACCAGCATCCCCAACAGCTGCTACCACAGACTTGATCATAGGTAATGCTAAAAATTGGGGCTACAACACACTGCTGATTTTGGAAGACCATTATAAGCAGCAGTTGAACAGCATGCTGAGGGAGATTGACAGCAACCTCCCTGGAAACTGGAGGGACGCCTTTCTGGTTGCCAAAAGATGGGCATACAGAAATTTTCCACGGATTACACAGGATGTGCTAGAGCATGCAGAGGCTCTACTCACTGGGGGGACAACGGCAAACAGGGAAAATGTGTTGCAGGAAACCTCTGAGCCTCCACAAGGGGAGGAAGTTCGGGAAGAAACCCGTCCTATCTCAACTCGAGATGCACAGCAACAAACAGAGCGGGATCCTCAACCGCCCACACATTCCCGTAGGTTATCTCCGTTGCCTCAACGCACACAGAAAAAGACAGGTCCATACATCTGAGCCACCCTTACCTAAGCAAGTGAGATCTTGCGAAGTGCAGGTCTCCCCTCAGGTGCAGAGCATAGACCATGGGGAAGAGACCTCTGAGGAAACATCCGATTCAGAGGATGCTCAGAGCACATCGGGTTCAGAAGGGTCCCAGATCCCACAGGGTGGGATAAGAGATTGGGAGATCAGCCCAAGCCCAGTTCAATTCTGTCTTGATCAGGATTTGGATGTGCAAACTGATAGAAGCCCTGTGTTGTTTCCGGAACCTTTAGACTCCTCCCCTCTCACTCATCTTGGTCGGAGGGAGGAGGCTGAATCACAAGCAGGTCCTTCACACTTGTGTACACCACCACCCTCCCATTACAGACACTCAGAGGCTTGTGGTCACTCGCCATGCCAACTCCAACAGGAAAATGATTGAGTGGGACCTACATGTCAATAAGAAGTGGCTGATACTGGGGGACTCTAATCTGTCGAGGCTTCCAGGCTATTATATCAAGGACCTCCAGATAGATAGTTACCCCGGTGCCAACTTTCGACATGCACAGGCTCTCATGGTGAAGGCCACATCCAGTGTCATGGTAGAAAAAGTAGTTTATCCTTTGGGATTAACAGCAGGGATCAAAGGGGCAAAGAGACAACGATTAGACAAATGCAAGCTGCTATAAGATCAGCCAAAAAGCATTTCCCCTACGCGGAAATATGGATTCCGGTGGTTAACTACTCTACTAAACTCTCAGCAGCTCAGCAGAGGACTATGCAGGTACTAAATGCCCACATTATCAAGAACATGCCGTACATTCCACCTTTGCCGACTGCTAAATTCCACACAGAGGGGGATGGTATCCATTGGACATATGAAACAGGAAAGTACATGTTGGACCATTGGGTTTCCTTTTTAAACTGGTAATCCCCATAAGCCTCTTTGAGGAGGGGAACAGGGGACCAGGTCCAAAGAATGTGCTGGTTTTGGCTAAAAACATCAGCCTTACCAGAGCACAAGAATCTCTTTTGGAGAAAGGCCTAACATTTATCCCAACTATGGGGATTTCCAAAGGACAAAGACAACAATTAAAATTAGACATTCAGACATATCATAGAAAAATAAAACTATCCATGTACTTTGAGAAAAATCCATGTAAAGAAAGAGTTCATTTTCTACCTAAATCGGACTGGGAACCTCCTGATGAAAAATTACCCCCAGAGGTTCCAGTCTTAATTACGCAGGATAACAGAGATATAAAAAAGCGTTTTAGAACAAGCAATGATCTTTCAAATTTGACAAGGGAGGAAGAAGAAGCATTAAAACAATTACAGGAAAATAAGCATATAGTCATTAAACCAGCGGACAAGGGCAGTGTCATAGTAATCCTGGGACGAGACCAATATATTACAGAAGTTAATAGACAACTGGACAATCAAAGTTATTACAAAAAACTGGACAATCCTATTTATTTACAAACCATCCCCATGATTAGAGACATTCTTCTTCAACTGTATAACCAAAAGTTCATTAACAAAAAACAAATGAGGTATTTGCAAGGGGAAGAGGAACCACGACCACGCAGATTTTATATACTGCCCAAGGTACACAAAGAACCCCAAACCTGGACGGTCCCTTTCGAAATTCCACCAGGTCGTCCGATTGTTTCGGACTGTGAAAGCGAGACCTATTACACAGCAGAATATATTGATTACTTCCTGAATCCCCTGTCCACAGTTCATCCGTCGTATGTCAAAGACACGTATCATTTCATAGACATAATTAATAATTTAGAAATTCCCCAAAATTCATTCATGTTTACAATTGATGTAGACAACTTGTATACAAACATTGATAGCGCAGCTGGACTTAAGGCAGTGAAGAAAATCTTTAGAAAATACCCAAATCCCACAAGGCCGGACCCGGAAATTTTAAAATTGTTAGAAATTAATTTAACACGAAACGATTTTGAATTTAATGACACATTTTATTTACAGGTCAAAGGGACAGCAATGGGCAAAAGGTTCGCCCCGGCATATGCGAACATATTTATGGCAAACTGGGAAGAAAAAGCAATAGCAAAATGTGCAGTGAAGCCATTGCTTTACCTACGGTATTTGGATGATATTTTTGGGATTTGGACTCACACATTGGAGGATTTTCAAAAGTTTATTAAAATTTTAGATTCACATGACCCTTCAATTAGACTCAAATACATATATCATAAGGAATCCATAGATTTTTTGGACACAACAATTTTTAAAGGAGAGTCATTTAATGCAACGGGCAAATTAGAAACAAAAGTATTCTTCAAACAAACAGACACACACGCACTACTATACAAAACAAGTTATCATCCAAAGCACACTTACAAAGGTTTAATTAAGTCACAGTTAATACGATTCAAGAGAATTTGCAGTAGGTCAGAGGACTTCTGGGAAGCAGTCAAAATTTTATTCGGGGTATTACGATCAAGGGGATATTCCCGATCTTTCCTAAGGCACTGTTTAAAATCCATACAAAAACAATCAGGGCAAAGGGATCAGATCATTCCACTGATTACAACATATTCCAAGAGCGGGACCATAATGAATATGAGAATTAAAAGGAATTTTGAAAGAATAATTCATGAATCAGGATTACTCAACAATTATAGCATCATTTCGGCGTATAGGAAGAATAAAAACTTAAAAGATTACTTAGTCAGAGCAAAACTGAAGTCAGTACAAGAGGTTAAAATTAAGAGTGACAAAAGATTGGTGAGATTGAACTTTGTGGAAAACACACATAATAAGATGGTATTTAAGATTAAGCAAAAATTCAATTGGAAGACATCTAATTGTGTGTACATGATTTTTTGTGCCAAATGTGGCCTTAAGTACATTGGGGAAACTAAAAATTCTATTTTAAACCCGAATGACACAACATAAATACAACATATTAAATAAAAAAATGACACACACTCCTTTGGTTAAACATTTTTCATTACATGGCTGGGACTCATTTAAAATTGCCGGAATTCAAACTAATTTACTATGGACAAAAAAACAAAGAACAAATGTGGAAGTCAAATGGATCACAAAATTGGACACAAAAGAACCAAGAGGACTAAACTACAAAAATTAATTGAATTTCCATACTCCATTCCAGGTTCTCTTTTCCTAACCGTAATTACTACCCATTCCTGTCACAATCCTAATTCTCAGTTTCAACCCTAACCCTAACCCCTGGCCCTAACCCTAACCCTAACCTCTAACCCTAACCCTAAACCCTGGCCCTAATCCTAACCCTAAACCCTGGCCCTAATCCTAACCCTAACCCTTAACCCAACCCTAACCCTAAATCCTGGTCCTAACCCTAATTAAATTTTTGTTCTTATTGGCTTACCATACCTTATCTGTTATAACCCCCACCTGGTTTTATTTTCTAACCATAACAAATTTTTCATTTAACCTAGAGCAGGGGACCTTTTCCTAACCTTAACTAGAAAATGAAATAATGAAAATTAAAAAATAAAAAAAATTGGAATAAAACGAATAATAATATGAAGAAAAAAAGTATTTATATTGAAATCACAGATAACATAGAGAATTTGGCTTGAAAAAATAAAAAAAAAAACAAAACAGAAACTTAAACAGGACTTTCAAACAGGTAAGGGAGGGGCTCCAGCAGGAGTAGCTGACAAAATAGAAACCTAAAAACAGAGACGGAGAAAATAAGAATTAGGAACAGGAAGGGAGGGGCTCCAGCAGGGGAGGAGCTGTTCAGAGAGCGGAGCAGCTCATTTCTGCTCTGACTTTCGGCAGGGAAACATCTCCCAGAGACAGCAGCAACGCAGACTTGTTTTGTAGTGCCTCAACAGCCTGAAGAAGACCCGTTTAGGGTCGAAACGTCGCGGCTGAGGCACTTGGAGTTTTGTTTTTCATCTTTTCATTTTTTTATTTCATTTTTTAAATATTTTTTTTCTTTTTTTCAAAAAAAAACTAAAAAAACATTAAAAATTCAGTTCATTTTTCACACACATCTCAAACATACCCACACACTACACACAACTTATTAATTTAGAATAACCAAGGCTACATCAGGACGATGGCAGAGGACGGGTGGACACTGTACCAACCCCGCCGTGGTCGGCGCCGTCCTCGCCGAGACTTTGGTCCCTATTGGGAGCAGGGTACTGGGGCTCACAGGGGGATGGACCGTGCACCCCCTGCCTCTGTATGGAGGTGGGGCCCTGCCCCTCCACCTAATCTGCCAGTGCCTCCCTTTCGTGAGGACCAGTACCAGAGACCACAATTTAGGTCTTATGCGTCAGTGGTGAGAGGAGGAGGATTTCGACCCCCACCTAGTCACCAAGAGAGGGCAGAAAATGTCAGACGGGAACCAGCAGATCCAGTTATGAGACAGCTGATCCGCAGACTCTATGCCATAATAAAGGTGGTCCATCACCTTCAAAATGTATCCCCAGCTCCTGGGAAACAAAGCCCTCGGCAGATTGCACGCATGGAGGATGTTTTAGCATCCATGATCAAACCAGCATCCCCAACAGCTGCTACCACAGACTTGATCATAGGTAATGCTAAAAATTGGGGCTACAACACACTGCTGATTTTGGAAGACCATTATAAGCAGCAGTTGAACAGCATGCTGAGGGAGATTGACAGCAACCTCCCTGGAAACTGGAGGGACGCCTTTCTGGTTGCCAAAAGATGGGCATACAGAAATTTTCCACGGATTACACAGGATGTGCTAGAGCATGCAGAGGCTCTACTCACTGGGGGGACAACGGCAAACAGGGAAAATGTGTTGCAGGAAACCTCTGAGCCTCCACAAGGGGAGGAAGTTCGGGAAGAAACCCGTCCTATCTCAACTCGAGATGCACAGCAACAAACAGAGCGGGATCCTCAACCGCCCACACATTCCCGTAGGTTATCTCCGTTGCCTCAACGCACACAGAAAAGACAGGTCCATACATCTGAGCCACCCTTACCTAAGCAAGTGAGATCTTGCGAAGTGCAGGTCTCCCCTCAGGTGCAGAGCATAGACCATGGGGAAGAGACCTCTGAGGAAACATCCGATTCAGAGGATGCTCAGAGCACATCGGGTTCAGAAGGGTCCCAGATCCCACAGGGTGGGATAAGAGATTGGGAGATCAGCCCAAGCCCAGTTCAATTCTGTCTTGATCAGGATTTGGATGTGCAAACTGATAGAAGCCCTGTGTTGTTTCCGGAACCTTTAGACTCCTCCCCTCTCACTCATCTTGGTCGGAGGGAGGAGGCTGAATCACAAGCAGGTCCTTCACACTTGTGTACACCACCACCTCCCATTACAGACACTCAGAGGCTTGTGGTCACTCGCCATGCCAACTCCAACAGGAAAATGATTGAGTGGGACCTACATGTCAATAAGAAGTGGCTGATACTGGGGGACTCTAATCTGTCGAGGCTTCCAGGCTATTATATCAAGGACCTCCAGATAGATAGTTACCCCGGTGCCAACTTTCGACATGCACAGGCTCTCATGGTGAAGGCCACATCCAGTGTCATGGTAGAAAAAGTAGTTTTATCCTTTGGGATTAACAGCAGGGATCAAAGGGGCAAAGAGACAACGATTAGACAAATGCAAGCTGCTATAAGATCAGCCAAAAAGCATTTCCCCTACGCGGAAATATGGATTCCGGTGGTTAACTACTCTACTAAACTCTCAGCAGCTCAGCAGAGGACTATGCAGGTACTAAATGCCCACATTATCAAGAACATGCCGTACATTCCACCTTTGCCGACTGCTAAATTCCACACAGAGGGGGATGGTATCCATTGGACATATGAAACAGGAAAGTACATGTTGGACCATTGGGTTTCCTTTTTAAACTGGTAATCCCCATAAGCCTCTTTGAGGAGGGGAACAGGGGACCAGGTCCAAAGAATGTGCTGGTTTTGGCTAAAAACATCAGCCTTACCAGAGCACAAGAATCTCTTTTGGAGAAAGGCCTAACATTTATCCCAACTATGGGGATTTCCAAAGGACAAAGACAACAATTAAAATTAGACATTCAGACATATCATAGAAAAATAAAACTATCCATGTACTTTGAGAAAAATCCATGTAAAGAAAGAGTTCATTTTCTACCTAAATCGGACTGGGAACCTCCTGATGAAAAATTACCCCCAGAGGTTCCAGTCTTAATTACGCAGGATAACAGAGATATAAAAAAGCGTTTTAGAACAAGCAATGATCTTTCAAATTTGACAAGGGAGGAAGAAGAAGCATTAAAACAATTACAGGAAAATAAGCATATAGTCATTAAACCAGCGGACAAGGGCAGTGTCATAGTAATCCTGGGACGAGACCAATATATTACAGAAGTTAATAGACAACTGGACAATCAAAGTTATTACAAAAAACTGGACAATCCTATTTATTTACAAACCATCCCCATGATTAGAGACATTCTTCTTCAACTGTATAACCAAAAGTTCATTAACAAAAAACAAATGAGGTATTTGCAAGGGGAAGAGGAACCACGACCACGCAGATTTTATATACTGCCCAAGGTACACAAAGAACCCCAAACCTGGACGGTCCCTTTCGAAATTCCACCAGGTCGTCCGATTGTTTCGGACTGTGAAAGCGAGACCTATTACACAGCAGAATATATTGATTACTTCCTGAATCCCCTGTCCACAGTTCATCCGTCGTATGTCAAAGACACGTATCATTTCATAGACATAATTAATAATTTAGAAATTCCCCAAAATTCATTCATGTTTACAATTGATGTAGACAACTTGTATACAAACATTGATAGCGCAGCTGGACTTAAGGCAGTGAAGAAAATCTTTAGAAAATACCCAAATCCCACAAGGCCGGACCCGGAAATTTTAAAATTGTTAGAAATTAATTTAACACGAAACGATTTTGAATTTAATGACACATTTTATTTACAGGTCAAAGGGACAGCAATGGGCAAAAGGTTCGCCCCGGCATATGCGAACATATTTATGGCAAACTGGGAAGAAAAAGCAATAGCAAAATGTGCAGTGAAGCCATTGCTTTACCTACGGTATTTGGATGATATTTTTGGGATTTGGACTCACACATTGGAGGATTTTCAAAAGTTTATTAAAATTTTAGATTCACATGACCCTTCAATTAGACTCAAATACATATATCATAAGGAATCCATAGATTTTTTGGACACAACAATTTTTAAAGGAGAGTCATTTAATGCAACGGGCAAATTAGAAACAAAAGTATTCTTCAAACAAACAGACACACACGCACTACTATACAAAACAAGTTATCATCCAAAGCACACTTACAAAGGTTTAATTAAGTCACAGTTAATACGATTCAAGAGAATTTGCAGTAGGTCAGAGGACTTCTGGGAAGCAGTCAAAATTTTATTCGGGGTATTACGATCAAGGGGATATTCCCGATCTTTCCTAAGGCACTGTTTAAAATCCATACAAAAACAATCAGGGCAAAGGGATCAGATCATTCCACTGATTACAACATATTCCAAGAGCGGGACCATAATGAATATGAGAATTAAAAGGAATTTTGAAAGAATAATTCATGAATCAGGATTACTCAACAATTATAGCATCATTTCGGCGTATAGGAAGAATAAAAACTTAAAAGATTACTTAGTCAGAGCAAAACTGAAGTCAGTACAAGAGGTTAAAATTAAGAGTGACAAAAGATTGGTGAGATTGAACTTTGTGGAAAACACACATAATAAGATGGTATTTAAGATTAAGCAAAAATTCAATTGGAAGACATCTAATTGTGTGTACATGATTTTTTGTGCCAAATGTGGCCTTAAGTACATTGGGGAAACTAAAAATTCTATTTTAACCCGAATGACACAACATAAATACAACATATTAAATAAAAAAATGACACACACTCCTTTGGTTAAACATTTTTCATTACATGGCTGGGACTCATTTAAAATTGCCGGAATTCAAACTAATTTACTATGGACAAAAAAACAAAGAACAAATGTGGAAGTCAAATGGATCACAAAATTGGACACAAAAGAACCAAGAGGACTAAACTACAAAAATTAATTGAATTTCCATACTCCATTCCAGGTTCTCTTTTCCTAACCGTAATTACTCCCATTCCTGTCACAATCCTAATTCTCAGTTTCAACCCTAACCCTAACCCCTGGCCCTAACCCTAACCCTAACCTCTAACCCTAACCCTAAACCCTGGCCCTAATCCTAACCCTAAACCCTGGCCCTAATCCTAACCCTAACCCTTAACCCAACCCTAACCCTAAATCCTGGTCCTAACCCTAATTAAATTTTTGTTCTTATTGGCTTACCATACCTTATCTGTTATAACCCCCACCTGGTTTTATTTTCTAACCATAACAAATTTTTCATTTAACCTAGAGCAGGGGACCTTTTCCTAACCTTAACTAGAAAATGAAATAATGAAAATTAAAAAATAAAAAAAATTGGAATAAAACGAATAATAATATGAAGAAAAAAAGTATTTATATTGAAATCACAGATAACATAGAGAATTTGGCTTGAAAAAATAAAAAAAAAACAAAACAGAAACTTAAACAGGACTTTCAAACAGGTAAGGGAGGGGCTCCAGCAGGAGTAGCTGACAAAATAGAAACCTAAAAACAGAGACGGAGAAAATAAGAATTAGGAACAGGAAGGGAGGGGCTCCAGCAGGGGAGGAGCTGTTCAGAGAGCGGAGCAGCTCATTTCTGCTCTGACTTTCGGCAGGGAAACATCTCCCAGAGACAGCAGCAACGCAGACTTGCTTTGTAGTGCCTCAACAGCCTGAAGAAGACCCGTTTAGGGTCGAAACGTCGCGGCTGAGGCACTTGGAGTTTTGTTTTTCATCTTTTCATTTTTTTATTTCATTTTTTAAATATTTTTTTTCTTTTTTTCAAAAAAAACTAAAAAAACATTAAAAATTCAGTTCATTTTTCACACACATCTCAAACATACCCACACACTACACACAACTTATTAATTTAGAATAACCAAGGCTACATCAGGACGATGGCAGAGGACGGGTGGACACTGTACCAACCCCGCCGTGGTCGGCGCCGTCCTCGCCGAGACTTTGGTCCCTATTGGGAGCAGGGTACTGGGGCTCACAGGGGGATGGACCGTGCACCCCCTGCCTCTGTATGGAGGTGGGGCCCTGCCCCTCCACCTAATCTGCCAGTGCCTCCCTTTCGTGAGGACCAGTACCAGAGACCACAATTTAGGTCTTATGCGTCAGTGGTGAGAGGAGGAGGATTTCGACCCCCACCTAGTCACCAAGAGAGGGCAGAAAATGTCAGACGGGAACCAGCAGATCCAGTTATGAGACAGCTGATCCGCAGACTCTATGCCATAATAAAGGTGGTCCATCACCTTCAAAATGTATCCCCAGCTCCTGGGAAACAAAGCCCTCGGCAGATTGCACGCATGGAGGATGTTTTAGCATCCATGATCAAACCAGCATCCCCAACAGCTGCTACCACAGACTTGATCATAGGTAATGCTAAAAATTGGGGCTACAACACACTGCTGATTTTGGAAGACCATTATAAGCAGCAGTTGAACAGCATGCTGAGGGAGATTGACAGCAACCTCCCTGGAAACTGGAGGGACGCCTTTCTGGTTGCCAAAAGATGGGCATACAGAAATTTTCCACGGATTACACAGGATGTGCTAGAGCATGCAGAGGCTCTACTCACTGGGGGGACAACGGCAAACAGGGAAAATGTGTTGCAGGAAACCTCTGAGCCTCCACAAGGGGAGGAAGTTCGGGAAGAAACCCGTCCTATCTCAACTCGAGATGCACAGCAACAAACAGAGCGGGATCCTCAACCGCCCACACATTCCCGTAGGTTATCTCCGTTGCCTCAACGCACACAGAAAAGACAGGTCCATACATCTGAGCCACCCTTACCTAAGCAAGTGAGATCTTGCGAAGTGCAGGTCTCCCCTCAGGTGCAGAGCATAGACCATGGGGAAGAGACCTCTGAGGAAACATCCGATTCAGAGGATGCTCAGAGCACATCGGGTTCAGAAGGGTCCCAGATCCCACAGGGTGGGATAAGAGATTGGGAGATCAGCCCAAGCCCAGTTCAATTCTGTCTTGATCAGGATTTGGATGTGCAAACTGATAGAAGCCCTGTGTTGTTTCCGGAACCTTTAGACTCCTCCCCTCTCACTCATCTTGGTCGGAGGGAGGAGGCTGAATCACAAGCAGGTCCTTCACACTTGTGTACACCACCACCTCCCATTACAGACACTCAGAGGCTTGTGGTCACTCGCCATGCCAACTCCAACAGGAAAATGATTGAGTGGGACCTACATGTCAATAAGAAGTGGCTGATACTGGGGGACTCTAATCTGTCGAGGCTTCCAGGCTATTATATCAAGGACCTCCAGATAGATAGTTACCCCGGTGCCAACTTTCGACATGCACAGGCTCTCATGGTGAAGGCCACATCCAGTGTCATGGTAGAAAAAGTAGTTTTATCCTTTGGGATTAACAGCAGGGATCAAAGGGGCAAAGAGACAACGATTAGACAAATGCAAGCTGCTATAAGATCAGCCAAAAAGCATTTCCCCTACGCGGAAATATGGATTCCGGTGGTTAACTACTCTACTAAACTCTCAGCAGCTCAGCAGAGGACTATGCAGGTACTAAATGCCCACATTATCAAGAACATGCCGTACATTCCACCTTTGCCGACTGCTAAATTCCACACAGAGGGGGATGGTATCCATTGGACATATGAAACAGGAAAGTACATGTTGGACCATTGGGTTTCCTTTTTAAACTGGTAATCCCCATAAGCCTCTTTGAGGAGGGGAACAGGGGACCAGGTCCAAAGAATGTGCTGGTTTTGGCTAAAAACATCAGCCTTACCAGAGCACAAGAATCTCTTTTGGAGAAAGGCCTAACATTTATCCCAACTATGGGGATTTCCAAAGGACAAAGACAACAATTAAAATTAGACATTCAGACATATCATAGAAAAATAAAACTATCCATGTACTTTGAGAAAAATCCATGTAAAGAAAGAGTTCATTTTCTACCTAAATCGGACTGGGAACCTCCTGATGAAAAATTACCCCCAGAGGTTCCAGTCTTAATTACGCAGGATAACAGAGATATAAAAAAGCGTTTTAGAACAAGCAATGATCTTTCAAATTTGACAAGGGAGGAAGAAGAAGCATTAAAACAATTACAGGAAAATAAGCATATAGTCATTAAACCAGCGGACAAGGGCAGTGTCATAGTAATCCTGGGACGAGACCAATATATTACAGAAGTTAATAGACAACTGGACAATCAAAGTTATTACAAAAAACTGGACAATCCTATTTATTTACAAACCATCCCCATGATTAGAGACATTCTTCTTCAACTGTATAACCAAAAGTTCATTAACAAAAAACAAATGAGGTATTTGCAAGGGGAAGAGGAACCACGACCACGCAGATTTTATATACTGCCCAAGGTACACAAAGAACCCCAAACCTGGACGGTCCCTTTCGAAATTCCACCAGGTCGTCCGATTGTTTCGGACTGTGAAAGCGAGACCTATTACACAGCAGAATATATTGATTACTTCCTGAATCCCCTGTCCACAGTTCATCCGTCGTATGTCAAAGACACGTATCATTTCATAGACATAATTAATAATTTAGAAATTCCCCAAAATTCATTCATGTTTACAATTGATGTAGACAACTTGTATACAAACATTGATAGCGCAGCTGGACTTAAGGCAGTGAAGAAAATCTTTAGAAAATACCCAAATCCCACAAGGCCGGACCCGGAAATTTTAAAATTGTTAGAAATTAATTTAACACGAAACGATTTTGAATTTAATGACACATTTTATTTACAGGTCAAAGGGACAGCAATGGGCAAAAGGTTCGCCCCGGCATATGCGAACATATTTATGGCAAACTGGGAAGAAAAAGCAATAGCAAAATGTGCAGTGAAGCCATTGCTTTACCTACGGTATTTGGATGATATTTTTGGGATTTGGACTCACACATTGGAGGATTTTCAAAAGTTTATTAAAATTTTAGATTCACATGACCCTTCAATTAGACTCAAATACATATATCATAAGGAATCCATAGATTTTTTGGACACAACAATTTTTAAAGGAGAGTCATTTAATGCAACGGGCAAATTAGAAACAAAAGTATTCTTCAAACAAACAGACACACACGCACTACTATACAAAACAAGTTATCATCCAAAGCACACTTACAAAGGTTTAATTAAGTCACAGTTAATACGATTCAAGAGAATTTGCAGTAGGTCAGAGGACTTCTGGGAAGCAGTCAAAATTTTATTCGGGGTATTACGATCAAGGGGATATTCCCGATCTTTCCTAAGGCACTGTTTAAAATCCATACAAAAACAATCAGGGCAAAGGGATCAGATCATTCCACTGATTACAACATATTCCAAGAGCGGGACCATAATGAATATGAGAATTAAAAGGAATTTTGAAAGAATAATTCATGAATCAGGATTACTCAACAATTATAGCATCATTTCGGCGTATAGGAAGAATAAAAACTTAAAAGATTACTTAGTCAGAGCAAAACTGAAGTCAGTACAAGAGGTTAAAATTAAGAGTGACAAAAGATTGGTGAGATTGAACTTTGTGGAAAACACACATAATAAGATGGTATTTAAGATTAAGCAAAAATTCAATTGGAAGACATCTAATTGTGTGTACATGATTTTTTGTGCCAAATGTGGCCTTAAGTACATTGGGGAAACTAAAAATTCTATTTTAACCCGAATGACACAACATAAATACAACATATTAAATAAAAAAATGACACACACTCCTTTGGTTAAACATTTTTCATTACATGGCTGGGACTCATTTAAAATTGCCGGAATTCAAACTAATTTACTATGGACAAAAAAACAAAGAACAAATGTGGAAGTCAAATGGATCACAAAATTGGACACAAAAGAACCAAGAGGACTAAACTACAAAAATTAATTGAATTTCCATACTCCATTCCAGGTTCTCTTTTCCTAACCGTAATTACTCCCATTCCTGTCACAATCCTAATTCTCAGTTTCAACCCTAACCCTAACCCCTGGCCCTAACCCTAACCCTAACCTCTAACCCTAACCCTAAACCCTGGCCCTAATCCTAACCCTAAACCCTGGCCCTAATCCTAACCCTAACCCTTAACCCAACCCTAACCCTAAATCCTGGTCCTAACCCTAATTAAATTTTTGTTCTTATTGGCTTACCATACCTTATCTGTTATAACCCCCACCTGGTTTTATTTTCTAACCATAACAAATTTTTCATTTAACCTAGAGCAGGGGACCTTTTCCTAACCTTAACTAGAAAATGAAATAATGAAAATTAAAAAATAAAAAAAATTGGAATAAAACGAATAATAATATGAAGAAAAAAAGTATTTATATTGAAATCACAGATAACATAGAGAATTTGGCTTGAAAAAATAAAAAAAAAACAAAACAGAAACTTAAACAGGACTTTCAAACAGGTAAGGGAGGGGCTCCAGCAGGAGTAGCTGACAAAATAGAAACCTAAAAACAGAGACGGAGAAAATAAGAATTAGGAACAGGAAGGGAGGGGCTCCAGCAGGGGAGGAGCTGTTCAGAGAGCGGAGCAGCTCATTTCTGCTCTGACTTTCGGCAGGGAAACATCTCCCAGAGACAGCAGCAACGCAGACTTGTTTTGTAGTGCCTCAACAGCCTGAAGAAGACCCGTTTAGGGTCGAAACGTCGCGGCTGAGGCACTTGGAGTTTTGTTTTTCATCTTTTCATTTTTTTATTTCATTTTTTTAAATATTTTTTTTCTTTTTTTTCAAAAAAAACTAAAAAAACATTAAAAATTCAGTTCATTTTTCACACACATCTCAAACATACCCACACACTACACACAACTTATTAATTTAGAATAACCAAGGCTACATCAGGACGATGGCAGAGGACGGGTGGACACTGTACCAACCCCGCCGTGGTCGGCGCCGTCCTCGCCGAGACTTTGGTCCCTATTGGGAGCAGGGTACTGGGGCTCACAGGGGGATGGACCGTGCACCCCCTGCCTCTGTATGGAGGTGGGGCCCTGCCCCTCCACCTAATCTGCCAGTGCCTCCCTTTCGTGAGGACCAGTACCAGAGACCACAATTTAGGTCTTATGCGTCAGTGGTGAGAGGAGGAGGATTTCGACCCCCACCTAGTCACCAAGAGAGGGCAGAAAATGTCAGACGGGAACCAGCAGATCCAGTTATGAGACAGCTGATCCGCAGACTCTATGCCATAATAAAGGTGGTCCATCACCTTCAAAATGTATCCCCAGCTCCTGGGAAACAAAGCCCTCGGCAGATTGCACGCATGGAGGATGTTTTAGCATCCATGATCAAACCAGCATCCCCAACAGCTGCTACCACAGACTTGATCATAGGTAATGCTAAAAATTGGGGCTACAACACACTGCTGATTTTGGAAGACCATTATAAGCAGCAGTTGAACAGCATGCTGAGGGAGATTGACAGCAACCTCCCTGGAAACTGGAGGGACGCCTTTCTGGTTGCCAAAAGATGGGCATACAGAAATTTTCCACGGATTACACAGGATGTGCTAGAGCATGCAGAGGCTCTACTCACTGGGGGGACAACGGCAAACAGGGAAAATGTGTTGCAGGAAACCTCTGAGCCTCCACAAGGGGAGGAAGTTCGGGAAGAAACCCGTCCTATCTCAACTCGAGATGCACAGCAACAAACAGAGCGGGATCCTCAACCGCCCACACATTCCCGTAGGTTATCTCCGTTGCCTCAACGCACACAGAAAAGACAGGTCCATACATCTGAGCCACCCTTACCTAAGCAAGTGAGATCTTGCGAAGTGCAGGTCTCCCCTCAGGTGCAGAGCATAGACCATGGGGAAGAGACCTCTGAGGAAACATCCGATTCAGAGGATGCTCAGAGCACATCGGGTTCAGAAGGGTCCCAGATCCCACAGGGTGGGATAAGAGATTGGGAGATCAGCCCAAGCCCAGTTCAATTCTGTCTTGATCAGGATTTGGATGTGCAAACTGATAGAAGCCCTGTGTTGTTTCCGGAACCTTTAGACTCCTCCCCTCTCACTCATCTTGGTCGGAGGGAGGAGGCTGAATCACAAGCAGGTCCTTCACACTTGTGTACACCACCACCTCCCATTACAGACACTCAGAGGCTTGTGGTCACTCGCCATGCCAACTCCAACAGGAAAATGATTGAGTGGGACCTACATGTCAATAAGAAGTGGCTGATACTGGGGGACTCTAATCTGTCGAGGCTTCCAGGCTATTATATCAAGGACCTCCAGATAGATAGTTACCCCGGTGCCAACTTTCGACATGCACAGGCTCTCATGGTGAAGGCCACATCCAGTGTCATGGTAGAAAAAGTAGTTTTATCCTTTGGGATTAACAGCAGGGATCAAAGGGGCAAAGAGACAACGATTAGACAAATGCAAGCTGCTATAAGATCAGCCAAAAAGCATTTCCCCTACGCGGAAATATGGATTCCGGTGGTTAACTACTCTACTAAACTCTCAGCAGCTCAGCAGAGGACTATGCAGGTACTAAATGCCCACATTATCAAGAACATGCCGTACATTCCACCTTTGCCGACTGCTAAATTCCACACAGAGGGGGATGGTATCCATTGGACATATGAAACAGGAAAGTACATGTTGGACCATTGGGTTTCCTTTTTAAACTGGTAATCCCCATAAGCCTCTTTGAGGAGGGGAACAGGGGACCAGGTCCAAAGAATGTGCTGGTTTTGGCTAAAAACATCAGCCTTACCAGAGCACAAGAATCTCTTTTGGAGAAAGGCCTAACATTTATCCCAACTATGGGGATTTCCAAAGGACAAAGACAACAATTAAAATTAGACATTCAGACATATCATAGAAAAATAAAACTATCCATGTACTTTGAGAAAAATCCATGTAAAGAAAGAGTTCATTTTCTACCTAAATCGGACTGGGAACCTCCTGATGAAAAATTACCCCCAGAGGTTCCAGTCTTAATTACGCAGGATAACAGAGATATAAAAAAGCGTTTTAGAACAAGCAATGATCTTTCAAATTTGACAAGGGAGGAAGAAGAAGCATTAAAACAATTACAGGAAAATAAGCATATAGTCATTAAACCAGCGGACAAGGGCAGTGTCATAGTAATCCTGGGACGAGACCAATATATTACAGAAGTTAATAGACAACTGGACAATCAAAGTTATTACAAAAAACTGGACAATCCTATTTATTTACAAACCATCCCCATGATTAGAGACATTCTTCTTCAACTGTATAACCAAAAGTTCATTAACAAAAAACAAATGAGGTATTTGCAAGGGGAAGAGGAACCACGACCACGCAGATTTTATATACTGCCCAAGGTACACAAAGAACCCCAAACCTGGACGGTCCCTTTCGAAATTCCACCAGGTCGTCCGATTGTTTCGGACTGTGAAAGCGAGACCTATTACACAGCAGAATATATTGATTACTTCCTGAATCCCCTGTCCACAGTTCATCCGTCGTATGTCAAAGACACGTATCATTTCATAGACATAATTAATAATTTAGAAATTCCCCAAAATTCATTCATGTTTACAATTGATGTAGACAACTTGTATACAAACATTGATAGCGCAGCTGGACTTAAGGCAGTGAAGAAAATCTTTAGAAAATACCCAAATCCCACAAGGCCGGACCCGGAAATTTTAAAATTGTTAGAAATTAATTTAACACGAAACGATTTTGAATTTAATGACACATTTTATTTACAGGTCAAAGGGACAGCAATGGGCAAAAGGTTCGCCCCGGCATATGCGAACATATTTATGGCAAACTGGGAAGAAAAAGCAATAGCAAAATGTGCAGTGAAGCCATTGCTTTACCTACGGTATTTGGATGATATTTTTGGGATTTGGACTCACACATTGGAGGATTTTCAAAAGTTTATTAAAATTTTAGATTCACATGACCCTTCAATTAGACTCAAATACATATATCATAAGGAATCCATAGATTTTTTGGACACAACAATTTTTAAAGGAGAGTCATTTAATGCAACGGGCAAATTAGAAACAAAAGTATTCTTCAAACAAACAGACACACACGCACTACTATACAAAACAAGTTATCATCCAAAGCACACTTACAAAGGTTTAATTAAGTCACAGTTAATACGATTCAAGAGAATTTGCAGTAGGTCAGAGGACTTCTGGGAAGCAGTCAAAATTTTATTCGGGGTATTACGATCAAGGGGATATTCCCGATCTTTCCTAAGGCACTGTTTAAAATCCATACAAAAACAATCAGGGCAAAGGGATCAGATCATTCCACTGATTACAACATATTCCAAGAGCGGGACCATAATGAATATGAGAATTAAAAGGAATTTTGAAAGAATAATTCATGAATCAGGATTACTCAACAATTATAGCATCATTTCGGCGTATAGGAAGAATAAAAACTTAAAAGATTACTTAGTCAGAGCAAAACTGAAGTCAGTACAAGAGGTTAAAATTAAGAGTGACAAAAGATTGGTGAGATTGAACTTTGTGGAAAACACACATAATAAGATGGTATTTAAGATTAAGCAAAAATTCAATTGGAAGACATCTAATTGTGTGTACATGATTTTTTGTGCCAAATGTGGCCTTAAGTACATTGGGGAAACTAAAAATTCTATTTTAACCCGAATGACACAACATAAATACAACATATTAAATAAAAAAATGACACACACTCCTTTGGTTAAACATTTTTCATTACATGGCTGGGACTCATTTAAAATTGCCGGAATTCAAACTAATTTACTATGGACAAAAAAACAAAGAACAAATGTGGAAGTCAAATGGATCACAAAATTGGACACAAAAGAACCAAGAGGACTAAACTACAAAAATTAATTGAATTTCCATACTCCATTCCAGGTTCTCTTTTCCTAACCGTAATTACTCCCATTCCTGTCACAATCCTAATTCTCAGTTTCAACCCTAACCCTAACCCCTGGCCCTAACCCTAACCCTAACCTCTAACCCTAACCCTAAACCCTGGCCCTAATCCTAACCCTAAACCCTGGCCCTAATCCTAACCCTAACCCTTAACCCAACCCTAACCCTAAATCCTGGTCCTAACCCTAATTAAATTTTTGTTCTTATTGGCTTACCATACCTTATCTGTTATAACCCCCACCTGGTTTTATTTTCTAACCATAACAAATTTTTCATTTAACCTAGAGCAGGGGACCTTTTCCTAACCTTAACTAGAAAATGAAATAATGAAAATTAAAAAATAAAAAAAATTGGAATAAAACGAATAATAATATGAAGAAAAAAAGTATTTATATTGAAATCACAGATAACATAGAGAATTTGGCTTGAAAAAATAAAAAAAAAACAAAACAGAAACTTAAACAGGACTTTCAAACAGGTAAGGGAGGGGCTCCAGCAGGAGTAGCTGACAAAATAGAAACCTAAAAACAGAGACGGAGAAAATAAGAATTAGGAACAGGAAGGGAGGGGCTCCAGCAGGGGAGGAGCTGTTCAGAGAGCGGAGCAGCTCATTTCTGCTCTGACTTTCGGCAGGGAAACATCTCCCAGAGACAGCAGCAACGCAGACTTGTTTTGTAGTGCCTCAACAGCCTGAAGAAGACCCGTTTAGGGTCGAAACGTCGCGGCTGAGGCACTTGGAGTTTTGTTTTTCATCTTTTCATTTTTTTATTTCATTTTTTTAAATATTTTTTTTCTTTTTTTTCAAAAAAAACTAAAAAAACATTAAAAATTCAGTTCATTTTTCACACACATCTCAAACATACCCACACACTACACACAACTTATTAATTTAGAATAACCAAGGCTACATCAGGACGATGGCAGAGGACGGGTGGACACTGTACCAACCCCGCCGTGGTCGGCGCCGTCCTCGCCGAGACTTTGGTCCCTATTGGGAGCAGGGTACTGGGGCTCACAGGGGGATGGACCGTGCACCCCCTGCCTCTGTATGGAGGTGGGGCCCTGCCCCTCCACCTAATCTGCCAGTGCCTCCCTTTCGTGAGGACCAGTACCAGAGACCACAATTTAGGTCTTATGCGTCAGTGGTGAGAGGAGGAGGATTTCGACCCCCACCTAGTCACCAAGAGAGGGCAGAAAATGTCAGACGGGAACCAGCAGATCCAGTTATGAGACAGCTGATCCGCAGACTCTATGCCATAATAAAGGTGGTCCATCACCTTCAAAATGTATCCCCAGCTCCTGGGAAACAAAGCCCTCGGCAGATTGCACGCATGGAGGATGTTTTAGCATCCATGATCAAACCAGCATCCCCAACAGCTGCTACCACAGACTTGATCATAGGTAATGCTAAAAATTGGGGCTACAACACACTGCTGATTTTGGAAGACCATTATAAGCAGCAGTTGAACAGCATGCTGAGGGAGATTGACAGCAACCTCCCTGGAAACTGGAGGGACGCCTTTCTGGTTGCCAAAAGATGGGCATACAGAAATTTTCCACGGATTACACAGGATGTGCTAGAGCATGCAGAGGCTCTACTCACTGGGGGGACAACGGCAAACAGGGAAAATGTGTTGCAGGAAACCTCTGAGCCTCCACAAGGGGAGGAAGTTCGGGAAGAAACCCGTCCTATCTCAACTCGAGATGCACAGCAACAAACAGAGCGGGATCCTCAACCGCCCACACATTCCCGTAGGTTATCTCCGTTGCCTCAACGCACACAGAAAAGACAGGTCCATACATCTGAGCCACCCTTACCTAAGCAAGTGAGATCTTGCGAAGTGCAGGTCTCCCCTCAGGTGCAGAGCATAGACCATGGGGAAGAGACCTCTGAGGAAACATCCGATTCAGAGGATGCTCAGAGCACATCGGGTTCAGAAGGGTCCCAGATCCCACAGGGTGGGATAAGAGATTGGGAGATCAGCCCAAGCCCAGTTCAATTCTGTCTTGATCAGGATTTGGATGTGCAAACTGATAGAAGCCCTGTGTTGTTTCCGGAACCTTTAGACTCCTCCCCTCTCACTCATCTTGGTCGGAGGGAGGAGGCTGAATCACAAGCAGGTCCTTCACACTTGTGTACACCACCACCTCCCATTACAGACACTCAGAGGCTTGTGGTCACTCGCCATGCCAACTCCAACAGGAAAATGATTGAGTGGGACCTACATGTCAATAAGAAGTGGCTGATACTGGGGGACTCTAATCTGTCGAGGCTTCCAGGCTATTATATCAAGGACCTCCAGATAGATAGTTACCCCGGTGCCAACTTTCGACATGCACAGGCTCTCATGGTGAAGGCCACATCCAGTGTCATGGTAGAAAAAGTAGTTTTATCCTTTGGGATTAACAGCAGGGATCAAAGGGGCAAAGAGACAACGATTAGACAAATGCAAGCTGCTATAAGATCAGCCAAAAAGCATTTCCCCTACGCGGAAATATGGATTCCGGTGGTTAACTACTCTACTAAACTCTCAGCAGCTCAGCAGAGGACTATGCAGGTACTAAATGCCCACATTATCAAGAACATGCCGTACATTCCACCTTTGCCGACTGCTAAATTCCACACAGAGGGGGATGGTATCCATTGGACATATGAAACAGGAAAGTACATGTTGGACCATTGGGTTTCCTTTTTAAACTGGTAATCCCCATAAGCCTCTTTGAGGAGGGGAACAGGGGACCAGGTCCAAAGAATGTGCTGGTTTTGGCTAAAAACATCAGCCTTACCAGAGCACAAGAATCTCTTTTGGAGAAAGGCCTAACATTTATCCCAACTATGGGGATTTCCAAAGGACAAAGACAACAATTAAAATTAGACATTCAGACATATCATAGAAAAATAAAACTATCCATGTACTTTGAGAAAAATCCATGTAAAGAAAGAGTTCATTTTCTACCTAAATCGGACTGGGAACCTCCTGATGAAAAATTACCCCCAGAGGTTCCAGTCTTAATTACGCAGGATAACAGAGATATAAAAAAGCGTTTTAGAACAAGCAATGATCTTTCAAATTTGACAAGGGAGGAAGAAGAAGCATTAAAACAATTACAGGAAAATAAGCATATAGTCATTAAACCAGCGGACAAGGGCAGTGTCATAGTAATCCTGGGACGAGACCAATATATTACAGAAGTTAATAGACAACTGGACAATCAAAGTTATTACAAAAAACTGGACAATCCTATTTATTTACAAACCATCCCCATGATTAGAGACATTCTTCTTCAACTGTATAACCAAAAGTTCATTAACAAAAAACAAATGAGGTATTTGCAAGGGGAAGAGGAACCACGACCACGCAGATTTTATATACTGCCCAAGGTACACAAAGAACCCCAAACCTGGACGGTCCCTTTCGAAATTCCACCAGGTCGTCCGATTGTTTCGGACTGTGAAAGCGAGACCTATTACACAGCAGAATATATTGATTACTTCCTGAATCCCCTGTCCACAGTTCATCCGTCGTATGTCAAAGACACGTATCATTTCATAGACATAATTAATAATTTAGAAATTCCCCAAAATTCATTCATGTTTACAATTGATGTAGACAACTTGTATACAAACATTGATAGCGCAGCTGGACTTAAGGCAGTGAAGAAAATCTTTAGAAAATACCCAAATCCCACAAGGCCGGACCCGGAAATTTTAAAATTGTTAGAAATTAATTTAACACGAAACGATTTTGAATTTAATGACACATTTTATTTACAGGTCAAAGGGACAGCAATGGGCAAAAGGTTCGCCCCGGCATATGCGAACATATTTATGGCAAACTGGGAAGAAAAAGCAATAGCAAAATGTGCAGTGAAGCCATTGCTTTACCTACGGTATTTGGATGATATTTTTGGGATTTGGACTCACACATTGGAGGATTTTCAAAAGTTTATTAAAATTTTAGATTCACATGACCCTTCAATTAGACTCAAATACATATATCATAAGGAATCCATAGATTTTTTGGACACAACAATTTTTAAAGGAGAGTCATTTAATGCAACGGGCAAATTAGAAACAAAAGTATTCTTCAAACAAACAGACACACACGCACTACTATACAAAACAAGTTATCATCCAAAGCACACTTACAAAGGTTTAATTAAGTCACAGTTAATACGATTCAAGAGAATTTGCAGTAGGTCAGAGGACTTCTGGGAAGCAGTCAAAATTTTATTCGGGGTATTACGATCAAGGGGATATTCCCGATCTTTCCTAAGGCACTGTTTAAAATCCATACAAAAACAATCAGGGCAAAGGGATCAGATCATTCCACTGATTACAACATATTCCAAGAGCGGGACCATAATGAATATGAGAATTAAAAGGAATTTTGAAAGAATAATTCATGAATCAGGATTACTCAACAATTATAGCATCATTTCGGCGTATAGGAAGAATAAAAACTTAAAAGATTACTTAGTCAGAGCAAAACTGAAGTCAGTACAAGAGGTTAAAATTAAGAGTGACAAAAGATTGGTGAGATTGAACTTTGTGGAAAACACACATAATAAGATGGTATTTAAGATTAAGCAAAAATTCAATTGGAAGACATCTAATTGTGTGTACATGATTTTTTGTGCCAAATGTGGCCTTAAGTACATTGGGGAAACTAAAAATTCTATTTTAACCCGAATGACACAACATAAATACAACATATTAAATAAAAAAATGACACACACTCCTTTGGTTAAACATTTTTCATTACATGGCTGGGACTCATTTAAAATTGCCGGAATTCAAACTAATTTACTATGGACAAAAAAACAAAGAACAAATGTGGAAGTCAAATGGATCACAAAATTGGACACAAAAGAACCAAGAGGACTAAACTACAAAAATTAATTGAATTTCCATACTCCATTCCAGGTTCTCTTTTCCTAACCGTAATTACTCCCATTCCTGTCACAATCCTAATTCTCAGTTTCAACCCTAACCCTAACCCCTGGCCCTAACCCTAACCCTAACCTCTAACCCTAACCCTAAACCCTGGCCCTAATCCTAACCCTAAACCCTGGCCCTAATCCTAACCCTAACCCTTAACCCAACCCTAACCCTAAATCCTGGTCCTAACCCTAATTAAATTTTTGTTCTTATTGGCTTACCATACCTTATCTGTTATAACCCCCACCTGGTTTTATTTTCTAACCATAACAAATTTTTCATTTAACCTAGAGCAGGGGACCTTTTCCTAACCTTAACTAGAAAATGAAATAATGAAAATTAAAAAATAAAAAAAATTGGAATAAAACGAATAATAATATGAAGAAAAAAAGTATTTATATTGAAATCACAGATAACATAGAGAATTTGGCTTGAAAAAATAAAAAAAAAAACAAAACAGAAACTTAAACAGGACTTTCAAACAGGTAAGGGAGGGGCTCCAGCAGGAGTAGCTGACAAAATAGAAACCTAAAAACAGAGACGGAGAAAATAAGAATTAGGAACAGGAAGGGAGGGGCTCCAGCAGGGGAGGAGCTGTTCAGAGAGCGGAGCAGCTCATTTCTGCTCTGACTTTCGGCAGGGAAACATCTCCCAGAGACAGCAGCAACGCAGACTTGTTTTGTAGTGCCTCAACAGCCTGAAGAAGACCCGTTTAGGGTCGAAACGTCGCGGCTGAGGCACTTGGAGTTTTGTTTTTCATCTTTTCATTTTTTTATTTCATTTTTTTAAATATTTTTTTTCTTTTTTTTCAAAAAAAACTAAAAAAACATTAAAAATTCAGTTCATTTTTCACACACATCTCAAACATACCCACACACTACACACAACTTATTAATTTAGAATAACCAAGGCTACATCAGGACGATGGCAGAGGACGGGTGGACACTGTACCAACCCCGCCGTGGTCGGCGCCGTCCTCGCCGAGACTTTGGTCCCTATTGGGAGCAGGGTACTGGGGCTCACAGGGGGATGGACCGTGCACCCCCTGCCTCTGTATGGAGGTGGGGCCCTGCCCCTCCACCTAATCTGCCAGTGCCTCCCTTTCGTGAGGACCAGTACCAGAGACCACAATTTAGGTCTTATGCGTCAGTGGTGAGAGGAGGAGGATTTCGACCCCCACCTAGTCACCAAGAGAGGGCAGAAAATGTCAGACGGGAACCAGCAGATCCAGTTATGAGACAGCTGATCCGCAGACTCTATGCCATAATAAAGGTGGTCCATCACCTTCAAAATGTATCCCCAGCTCCTGGGAAACAAAGCCCTCGGCAGATTGCACGCATGGAGGATGTTTTAGCATCCATGATCAAACCAGCATCCCCAACAGCTGCTACCACAGACTTGATCATAGGTAATGCTAAAAATTGGGGCTACAACACACTGCTGATTTTGGAAGACCATTATAAGCAGCAGTTGAACAGCATGCTGAGGGAGATTGACAGCAACCTCCCTGGAAACTGGAGGGACGCCTTTCTGGTTGCCAAAAGATGGGCATACAGAAATTTTCCACGGATTACACAGGATGTGCTAGAGCATGCAGAGGCTCTACTCACTGGGGGGACAACGGCAAACAGGGAAAATGTGTTGCAGGAAACCTCTGAGCCTCCACAAGGGGAGGAAGTTCGGGAAGAAACCCGTCCTATCTCAACTCGAGATGCACAGCAACAAACAGAGCGGGATCCTCAACCGCCCACACATTCCCGTAGGTTATCTCCGTTGCCTCAACGCACACAGAAAAGACAGGTCCATACATCTGAGCCACCCTTACCTAAGCAAGTGAGATCTTGCGAAGTGCAGGTCTCCCCTCAGGTGCAGAGCATAGACCATGGGGAAGAGACCTCTGAGGAAACATCCGATTCAGAGGATGCTCAGAGCACATCGGGTTCAGAAGGGTCCCAGATCCCACAGGGTGGGATAAGAGATTGGGAGATCAGCCCAAGCCCAGTTCAATTCTGTCTTGATCAGGATTTGGATGTGCAAACTGATAGAAGCCCTGTGTTGTTTCCGGAACCTTTAGACTCCTCCCCTCTCACTCATCTTGGTCGGAGGGAGGAGGCTGAATCACAAGCAGGTCCTTCACACTTGTGTACACCACCACCTCCCATTACAGACACTCAGAGGCTTGTGGTCACTCGCCATGCCAACTCCAACAGGAAAATGATTGAGTGGGACCTACATGTCAATAAGAAGTGGCTGATACTGGGGGACTCTAATCTGTCGAGGCTTCCAGGCTATTATATCAAGGACCTCCAGATAGATAGTTACCCCGGTGCCAACTTTCGACATGCACAGGCTCTCATGGTGAAGGCCACATCCAGTGTCATGGTAGAAAAAGTAGTTTTATCCTTTGGGATTAACAGCAGGGATCAAAGGGGCAAAGAGACAACGATTAGACAAATGCAAGCTGCTATAAGATCAGCCAAAAAGCATTTCCCCTACGCGGAAATATGGATTCCGGTGGTTAACTACTCTACTAAACTCTCAGCAGCTCAGCAGAGGACTATGCAGGTACTAAATGCCCACATTATCAAGAACATGCCGTACATTCCACCTTTGCCGACTGCTAAATTCCACACAGAGGGGGATGGTATCCATTGGACATATGAAACAGGAAAGTACATGTTGGACCATTGGGTTTCCTTTTTAAACTGGTAATCCCCATAAGCCTCTTTGAGGAGGGGAACAGGGGACCAGGTCCAAAGAATGTGCTGGTTTTGGCTAAAAACATCAGCCTTACCAGAGCACAAGAATCTCTTTTGGAGAAAGGCCTAACATTTATCCCAACTATGGGGATTTCCAAAGGACAAAGACAACAATTAAAATTAGACATTCAGACATATCATAGAAAAATAAAACTATCCATGTACTTTGAGAAAAATCCATGTAAAGAAAGAGTTCATTTTCTACCTAAATCGGACTGGGAACCTCCTGATGAAAAATTACCCCCAGAGGTTCCAGTCTTAATTACGCAGGATAACAGAGATATAAAAAAGCGTTTTAGAACAAGCAATGATCTTTCAAATTTGACAAGGGAGGAAGAAGAAGCATTAAAACAATTACAGGAAAATAAGCATATAGTCATTAAACCAGCGGACAAGGGCAGTGTCATAGTAATCCTGGGACGAGACCAATATATTACAGAAGTTAATAGACAACTGGACAATCAAAGTTATTACAAAAAACTGGACAATCCTATTTATTTACAAACCATCCCCATGATTAGAGACATTCTTCTTCAACTGTATAACCAAAAGTTCATTAACAAAAAACAAATGAGGTATTTGCAAGGGGAAGAGGAACCACGACCACGCAGATTTTATATACTGCCCAAGGTACACAAAGAACCCCAAACCTGGACGGTCCCTTTCGAAATTCCACCAGGTCGTCCGATTGTTTCGGACTGTGAAAGCGAGACCTATTACACAGCAGAATATATTGATTACTTCCTGAATCCCCTGTCCACAGTTCATCCGTCGTATGTCAAAGACACGTATCATTTCATAGACATAATTAATAATTTAGAAATTCCCCAAAATTCATTCATGTTTACAATTGATGTAGACAACTTGTATACAAACATTGATAGCGCAGCTGGACTTAAGGCAGTGAAGAAAATCTTTAGAAAATACCCAAATCCCACAAGGCCGGACCCGGAAATTTTAAAATTGTTAGAAATTAATTTAACACGAAACGATTTTGAATTTAATGACACATTTTATTTACAGGTCAAAGGGACAGCAATGGGCAAAAGGTTCGCCCCGGCATATGCGAACATATTTATGGCAAACTGGGAAGAAAAAGCAATAGCAAAATGTGCAGTGAAGCCATTGCTTTACCTACGGTATTTGGATGATATTTTTGGGATTTGGACTCACACATTGGAGGATTTTCAAAAGTTTATTAAAATTTTAGATTCACATGACCCTTCAATTAGACTCAAATACATATATCATAAGGAATCCATAGATTTTTTGGACACAACAATTTTTAAAGGAGAGTCATTTAATGCAACGGGCAAATTAGAAACAAAAGTATTCTTCAAACAAACAGACACACACGCACTACTATACAAAACAAGTTATCATCCAAAGCACACTTACAAAGGTTTAATTAAGTCACAGTTAATACGATTCAAGAGAATTTGCAGTAGGTCAGAGGACTTCTGGGAAGCAGTCAAAATTTTATTCGGGGTATTACGATCAAGGGGATATTCCCGATCTTTCCTAAGGCACTGTTTAAAATCCATACAAAAACAATCAGGGCAAAGGGATCAGATCATTCCACTGATTACAACATATTCCAAGAGCGGGACCATAATGAATATGAGAATTAAAAGGAATTTTGAAAGAATAATTCATGAATCAGGATTACTCAACAATTATAGCATCATTTCGGCGTATAGGAAGAATAAAAACTTAAAAGATTACTTAGTCAGAGCAAAACTGAAGTCAGTACAAGAGGTTAAAATTAAGAGTGACAAAAGATTGGTGAGATTGAACTTTGTGGAAAACACACATAATAAGATGGTATTTAAGATTAAGCAAAAATTCAATTGGAAGACATCTAATTGTGTGTACATGATTTTTTGTGCCAAATGTGGCCTTAAGTACATTGGGGAAACTAAAAATTCTATTTTAACCCGAATGACACAACATAAATACAACATATTAAATAAAAAAATGACACACACTCCTTTGGTTAAACATTTTTCATTACATGGCTGGGACTCATTTAAAATTGCCGGAATTCAAACTAATTTACTATGGACAAAAAAACAAAGAACAAATGTGGAAGTCAAATGGATCACAAAATTGGACACAAAAGAACCAAGAGGACTAAACTACAAAAATTAATTGAATTTCCATACTCCATTCCAGGTTCTCTTTTCCTAACCGTAATTACTCCCATTCCTGTCACAATCCTAATTCTCAGTTTCAACCCTAACCCTAACCCCTGGCCCTAACCCTAACCCTAACCTCTAACCCTAACCCTAAACCCTGGCCCTAATCCTAACCCTAAACCCTGGCCCTAATCCTAACCCTAACCCTTAACCCAACCCTAACCCTAAATCCTGGTCCTAACCCTAATTAAATTTTTGTTCTTATTGGCTTACCATACCTTATCTGTTATAACCCCCACCTGGTTTTATTTTCTAACCATAACAAATTTTTCATTTAACCTAGAGCAGGGGACCTTTTCCTAACCTTAACTAGAAAATGAAATAATGAAAATTAAAAAATAAAAAAAATTGGAATAAAACGAATAATAATATGAAGAAAAAAAGTATTTATATTGAAATCACAGATAACATAGAGAATTTGGCTTGAAAAAATAAAAAAAACAAAACAGAAACTTAAACAGGACTTTCAAACAGGTAAGGGAGGGGCTCCAGCAGGAGTAGCTGACAAAATAGAAACCTAAAAACAGAGACGGAGAAAATAAGAATTAGGAACAGGAAGGGAGGGGCTCCAGCAGGGGAGGAGCTGTTCAGAGAGCGGAGCAGCTCATTTCTGCTCTGACTTTCGGCAGGGAAACATCTCCCAGAGACAGCAGCAACGCAGACTTGTTTTGTAGTGCCTCAACAGCCTGAAGAAGACCCGTTTAGGGTCGAAACGTCGCGGCTGAGGCACTTGGAGTTTTGTTTTTCATCTTTTCATTTTTTTATTTCATTTTTTTAAATATTTTTTTTCTTTTTTTTCAAAAAAAACTAAAAAAACATTAAAATTCAGTTCATTTTTCACACACATCTCAAACATACCCACACACTACACACAACTTATTAATTTAGAATAACCAAGGCTACATCAGGACGATGGCAGAGGACGGGTGGACACTGTACCAACCCCGCCGTGGTCGGCGCCGTCCTCGCCGAGACTTTGGTCCCTATTGGGAGCAGGGTACTGGGGCTCACAGGGGGATGGACCGTGCACCCCCTGCCTCTGTATGGAGGTGGGGCCCTGCCCCTCCACCTAATCTGCCAGTGCCTCCCTTTCGTGAGGACCAGTACCAGAGACCACAATTTAGGTCTTATGCGTCAGTGGTGAGAGGAGGAGGATTTCGACCCCCACCTAGTCACCAAGAGAGGGCAGAAAATGTCAGACGGGAACCAGCAGATCCAGTTATGAGACAGCTGATCCGCAGACTCTATGCCATAATAAAGGTGGTCCATCACCTTCAAAATGTATCCCCAGCTCCTGGGAAACAAAGCCCTCGGCAGATTGCACGCATGGAGGATGTTTTAGCATCCATGATCAAACCAGCATCCCCAACAGCTGCTACCACAGACTTGATCATAGGTAATGCTAAAAATTGGGGCTACAACACACTGCTGATTTTGGAAGACCATTATAAGCAGCAGTTGAACAGCATGCTGAGGGAGATTGACAGCAACCTCCCTGGAAACTGGAGGGACGCCTTTCTGGTTGCCAAAAGATGGGCATACAGAAATTTTCCACGGATTACACAGGATGTGCTAGAGCATGCAGAGGCTCTACTCACTGGGGGGACAACGGCAAACAGGGAAAATGTGTTGCAGGAAACCTCTGAGCCTCCACAAGGGGAGGAAGTTCGGGAAGAAACCCGTCCTATCTCAACTCGAGATGCACAGCAACAAACAGAGCGGGATCCTCAACCGCCCACACATTCCCGTAGGTTATCTCCGTTGCCTCAACGCACACAGAAAAGACAGGTCCATACATCTGAGCCACCCTTACCTAAGCAAGTGAGATCTTGCGAAGTGCAGGTCTCCCCTCAGGTGCAGAGCATAGACCATGGGGAAGAGACCTCTGAGGAAACATCCGATTCAGAGGATGCTCAGAGCACATCGGGTTCAGAAGGGTCCCAGATCCCACAGGGTGGGATAAGAGATTGGGAGATCAGCCCAAGCCCAGTTCAATTCTGTCTTGATCAGGATTTGGATGTGCAAACTGATAGAAGCCCTGTGTTGTTTCCGGAACCTTTAGACTCCTCCCCTCTCACTCATCTTGGTCGGAGGGAGGAGGCTGAATCACAAGCAGGTCCTTCACACTTGTGTACACCACCACCTCCCATTACAGACACTCAGAGGCTTGTGGTCACTCGCCATGCCAACTCCAACAGGAAAATGATTGAGTGGGACCTACATGTCAATAAGAAGTGGCTGATACTGGGGGACTCTAATCTGTCGAGGCTTCCAGGCTATTATATCAAGGACCTCCAGATAGATAGTTACCCCGGTGCCAACTTTCGACATGCACAGGCTCTCATGGTGAAGGCCACATCCAGTGTCATGGTAGAAAAAGTAGTTTTATCCTTTGGGATTAACAGCAGGGATCAAAGGGGCAAAGAGACAACGATTAGACAAATGCAAGCTGCTATAAGATCAGCCAAAAAGCATTTCCCCTACGCGGAAATATGGATTCCGGTGGTTAACTACTCTACTAAACTCTCAGCAGCTCAGCAGAGGACTATGCAGGTACTAAATGCCCACATTATCAAGAACATGCCGTACATTCCACCTTTGCCGACTGCTAAATTCCACACAGAGGGGGATGGTATCCATTGGACATATGAAACAGGAAAGTACATGTTGGACCATTGGGTTTCCTTTTTAAACTGGTAATCCCCATAAGCCTCTTTGAGGAGGGGAACAGGGGACCAGGTCCAAAGAATGTGCTGGTTTTGGCTAAAAACATCAGCCTTACCAGAGCACAAGAATCTCTTTTGGAGAAAGGCCTAACATTTATCCCAACTATGGGGATTTCCAAAGGACAAAGACAACAATTAAAATTAGACATTCAGACATATCATAGAAAAATAAAACTATCCATGTACTTTGAGAAAAATCCATGTAAAGAAAGAGTTCATTTTCTACCTAAATCGGACTGGGAACCTCCTGATGAAAAATTACCCCCAGAGGTTCCAGTCTTAATTACGCAGGATAACAGAGATATAAAAAAGCGTTTTTAGAACAAGCAATGATCTTTCAAATTTGACAAGGGAGGAAGAAGAAGCATTAAAACAATTACAGGAAAATAAGCATATAGTCATTAAACCAGCGGACAAGGGCAGTGTCATAGTAATCCTGGGACGAGACCAATATATTACAGAAGTTAATAGACAACTGGACAATCAAAGTTATTACAAAAACTGGACAATCCTATTTATTTACAAACCATCCCCATGATTAGAGACATTCTTCTTCAAACTGTATAACCAAAAGTTCATTAACAAAAAACAAATGAGGTATTTGCAAGGGGAAGAGGAACCACGACCACGCAGATTTTATATACTGCCCAAGGTACACAAAGAACCCCAAACCTGGACGGTCCCTTTCGAAATTCCACCAGGTCGTCCGATTGTTTCGGACTGTGAAAGCGAGACCTATTACACAGCAGAATATATTGATTACTTCCTGAATCCCCTGTCCACAGTTCATCCGTCGTATGTCAAAGACACGTATCATTTCATAGACATAATTAATAATTTAGAAATTCCCCAAAATTCATTCATGTTTACAATTGATGTAGACAACTTGTATACAAACATTGATAGCGCAGCTGGACTTAAGGCAGTGAAGAAAATCTTTAGAAAATACCCAAATCCCACAAGGCCGGACCCGGAAATTTTAAAATTGTTAGAAATTAATTTAACACGAAACGATTTTGAATTTAATGACACATTTTATTTACAGGTCAAAGGGACAGCAATGGGCAAAAGGTTCGCCCCGGCATATGCGAACATATTTATGGCAAACTGGGAAGAAAAAGCAATAGCAAAATGTGCAGTGAAGCCATTGCTTTACCTACGGTATTTGGATGATATTTTTGGGATTTGGACTCACACATTGGAGGATTTTCAAAAGTTTATTAAAATTTTAGATTCACATGACCCTTCAATTAGACTCAAATACATATATCATAAGGAATCCATAGATTTTTTGGACACAACAATTTTTAAAGGAGAGTCATTTAATGCAACGGGCAAATTAGAAACAAAAGTATTCTTCAAAACAAACAGACACACACGCACTACTATACAAAACAAGTTATCATCCAAAGCACACTTACAAAGGTTTAATTAAGTCACAGTTAATACGATTTCAAGAGAATTTGCAGTAGGTCAGAGGACTTCTGGGAAGCAGTCAAAATTTTATTCGGGGTATTACGATCAAGGGGATATTCCCGATCTTTCCTAAGGCACTGTTTAAAAATCCATACAAAAACAATCAGGGCAAAGGGATCAGATCATTCCACTGATTACAACATATTCCAAGAGCGGGACCATAATGAATATGAGAATTAAAAGGAATTTTGAAAGAATAATTCATGAATCAGGATTACTCAACAATTATAGCATCATTTCGGCGTATAGGAAGAATAAAAACTTAAAAGATTACTTAGTCAGAGCAAAACTGAAGTCAGTACAAGAGGTTAAAATTAAGAGTGACAAAAGATTGGTGAGATTGAACTTTGTGGAAAAACACACATAATAAGATGGTATTTAAGATTAAGCAAAAATTCAATTGGAAGACATCTAATTGTGTGTACATGATTTTTTGTGCCAAATGTGGCCTTAAGTACATTGGGGGGAAACTAAAAATTCTATTTTAACCCGAATGACCACAACATAAATACAACATATTAAATAAAAAAATGACACACACTCCTTTGGTTAAACATTTTTTCATTACATGGCTGGGACTCATTTAAAATTGCCGGAATTCAAACTAATTTACTATGGACAAAAAAACAAAGAACAAATGTGGAAGTCAAATGGATCACAAAATTGGACACAAAAGAACCAAGAGGACTAAACTACAAAAATTAATTGAATTCCATACTCCATTCCAGGTTCTCTTTTCCTAACCGTAATTACTCCCATTCCTGTCACAATCCTAATTCTCAGTTTCAAACCCTAAACCCTAACCCCTTGGCCCTAACCCTAACCTAACCTCTAACCCTAACCCTAAACCTGGCCCTAATCTAACCCTAACACCCTGGCCCTCATTCCTAACCCTAAACCCTTAACCAACAACCCTAACCCTTAAATCCTGGTCCTAACCCTAATTAATTTTGTCTTATGTGGCCTTACCATACCTTATCTGTTCTAAACCCCCACCTTGGTTTTATTTTCTAACCATAACAAATTTTTCATTTAACCCAGAACAGGGGACCTTTTCCTAACCTTAACTAGAAAATGAAATAATGAAAATTAAAAAATAAAAAAATTGGAATAAAACGAATAATAATATGAAGAAAAAAAGTATTTATATTGAAATCACAGATAACATAGAGAATTTGGCTTGAAAAAAAAAAAAAAACAAAACAGAAACTTAAACAGGACTTTCAAACAGGTAAGGGAGGGGCTCCAGCAGGAGTAGCTGACAAAATAGAAACCTAAAAACAGAGACTGAGAAAATAAGAATTAGGAACAGGAAGGGAGGGGCTCCAGCAGGGGAGGAGCTGTTCAGAGAGCGGAGCAGCTCATTTCTGCTCTGACTTTCGGCAGGGAAAACATCTCCCAGAGACAGCAGCAACGCAGACTTGTTTTGTAGTGCCTCAACAGCCTGAAGAAGACCCGTTTAGGGTCGAAACGTCGCGGCTGAGGCACTTGGAGTTTTGTTTTTCATCTTTTCATTTTTTTATTTCATTTTTTAAATTTTTTTTCTTTTTTTTCAAAAAAAACTAAAAAAACATAAAAATTCAGTTCATTTTTCACACACATCTCAACATACCCACACACTACACACAACTTATTAATTTAGAATAACCAAGGCTACATCAGGACGATGGCAGAGGACGGGTGGACACTGTACCAACCCCGCCGTGGTCGGCGCCGTCCTCGCCGAGACTTGGTCCCTATTGGGAGCAGGGTACTGGGGCTCACAGGGGGATGGACCGTGCCACCCCTGCCTGTATGGAGGTGGGGCCCTGCCCTCCACCTAATCTGCCAGTGCCTCCCTTTCGTGAGGACCAGTACCAGAGACCACAATTTAGGTCTTATGCGTCAGTGGTGAGAGGAGGAGGATTTCGACCCCCACCTAGTCACCAAGAGAGGGCAGAAATGTCAGACGGGAACCAGCAGATCTTCCAGTATGAGACAGCTGATCCGCAGACTCTATGCCATAATAAAGGTGGTCCATCACCTTCAAAATGTATCCCCAGCTCCTGGGAAACAAAGCCCTCGGCAGATTGCACGCATGGAGGATGTTTTAGCATCCATGATCAAACCAGCATCCCCAACACTGCTGCTACCACAGACTTGATCATAGGTAATGCTAAAAATTGGGGCTACAACACACTGCTGATTTTGGAAGACCATTATAAGCAGCAGTTGAACAGCATGCTGAGGGAGATTGACAGCAACCTCCCTGGAAAACTGGAGGGACGCCTTTCTGGTTGCCAAAAGATGGGCATACAGAAATTTTCCACGGATTACAGGATGTGCTAGAGCATGCAGAGGCTCTACTCACTGGGGGGACAACGGCAAACAGGGGAAATGTGTTGCAGGAACCTCTGAGCACCACAAGGGGAGGAAGTTCGAAGGAAGAAGTTCGGAAGAAACCCGTCCTATCTCAACTCGAGATGCACAGCAGCAACAAACAGAGCGGGATCCTCAACCGCCCACACATTCCCGTAGGTTATCTCCGTTGCTCAACGCACACAGAAAAGACAGGTCCATACATCTGAGCCACCCTTACCTAAGCAAGTGAGATCTTGCGAAGTGCAGGTCTCCCTCAGGTGCAGAGCATAGACCATGGGAGGGAAGAGACTCTGAGGAAACATCCGATCAGAGGATGCTCAGAGCACATCGGGTTCAGAAGGGTCCCAGATCCCACAGGGTGGGATAAGAGATTGGGAGATCAGCCCAAGCCAGTTCAATTCTGTCTTGATCAGGATTTGGATGTGCAAACTGATAGAAGCCCTGTGTTGTTTCCGAACTTTAGACTCCTCCCCTCTCACTCATCTTGGTCGGAGGGAGGAGGCTGAATCACAAGCAGGTCCTTCACACTTGTGTACACCACCACCTCCCATTACAGACACTCAGAGGCTTGTGGTCACTCGCCATGCCAACCAACAGGAAAATGATTGAGTGGGACCTACATGTCAATAAGAAGTGGCTGATACTGGGGGACTCTAATCTGTCGAGGCTTCCAGGCTATTATATCAAGGACCTCCAGATAGATAGTTACCCCGGTGCCAACTTTCGACATGCACAGGCTCTCATGGTGAAGGCCACATCCAGTGTCATGGTAGAAAAAGTAGTTTTATCCTTTGGGATTAACAGCAGGGATCAAAGGGGCAAAGAGACAACGATTAGACAAATGCAAGCTGCATATAAGATCAGCCAAAAGCATTTCCCCTACGCGGAAATATGGATTCCGGTGGGTAACTACTCTACTAAACTCTCAGCAGCTCAGCAGAGGACTATGCAGGTACTAAATGCCCACATTATCAAGAACATTGCCGTACATTCCACCTTTGCCGACTGCTAAATTCACACAGAGGGGGATGGTATCCATGGACAATATGAAACAGGAAAGTACATGTTGGACCATTGGGTTTCCTTTTTAAACTGGTAATCCCCATAAGCCTCTTTGAGGAGGGGAACAGGGGACCAGGTCCCAAAGAATGTGCTGGTTTTTGGCTAAAAACATCAGCCTTACCAGAGCACAAGAATCTCTTTTGGAGAAAGGCCTAACATTTATCCCAACTATGGGATTTCCAAAGGACAAAGACAACAATTAAAATTAGACATTCAGACATATCATAGAAAAATAAAACTATCCATGTACTTTGAGAAAAATCCATGTAAAGAAAGAGTTCTTTCTACCTAAATCGGACTGGGAACCTCCTGATGAAAAATTACCCCCAGAGGTTCCAGTCTTAATTACGCAGGATAACAGAGATATAAAAAAGCGTTTAGAACAAGCAATGATCTTTCAAATTTGACAAGGGAGGAAGAAGAAAGCATTAAACAATTACAGGAAAATAAGCATATAGTCATTAAACCAGCGGACAAGGGCAGTGTCATAGTAATCCTGGGACGAGACCCATATATTACAGAAGTAATAGACAACTGGACAATCAAAGTTATTACAAAAAACTGGACAATCCTATTTATTTACAAACCATCCCATGATTAGAGACATTCTTCTTCAACTGTATAACCAAAAGTTCATTAACAAAAAAACAAATGATTGGGTATTTGCAAGGGGAAGAGGAACCACGACCACGCAGATTTTATATACTGCCCAAGGTACACAAAAGAACCCAAACCTGACGGTCCCCTTTCGAATTCCACCAGGTCGTCCGATTGTTTCGGACTGTGAAGAGAGACCTATTTACACAGCAGAAATATATTGTTACTTCCTGAATCCCCTGTCCACGTTCATCCGTCGTATGTCAAAGACACGTATCATTTCATAGACATAATAATAATTTAGAAATTCCCCAAAATTCATTCATGTTTACAATTG